>BGPT01002041.1:95333-117822 GCA_003297045.1 Symbiodinium sp. clade C Y103 | reverse complement strand
GCTTAATTAGTTCAATTTAAGTAATCGAATTAATCTACAAAACAGAGAAAAGGAAAGCAACAAAATAGTACCTAAAGGTCTCTCGATCATACATATATACATACGAGTATATACATATATATATATATACATATATTGTTTGTATGTGTGTATATATATATATATATATTCATGTAAATATGTTCCAGATCCTATCTGAACAGAGAGAGAGAGAGAGAGAAATCCCATTTCAGGTTGGAAAACCACCATTTGTCCATGACATCGGGCGCCTGTAGGGCATCCTCTGCGGCAGGAAAGCCTGGCTGGAGGTGGGCGTCGCTTGCGGAGGGCAGTCAGACTGAGTTAGAGAGTTACCCCAACGAAAGCAACATTCCATATTATATGTACATACATTTTTACATATACACATATTTACATGTATATAGTCATATTATATAGTATATACTAGACTGTACTTGTGTATATACAGGATATATATATATATATAAGCACTTTCATACACGGGTTATCATCCAGTTTCTATTTGTGGGATGCACATTGTAATACCCTGATCTCTTCATTGTTTAACCGTGGGGGTTCCTCCTGCATTTATCAACTTATCAACCAAACAAAGGGAGGTTTATATGCCCTCCGCTGAACCAACATCCCCAATCGAAGCTCCTGGTGGTTCAATCTTCACTAGACTTAATTCATGCATTCATGGCAATGAAAGGTTGCCCCAGAAGCAAAGCTAATGCGAAACTCATCTACAATGGGGCAAAGTATGTTCCAATTCCATCTGTTTTCAGCATTGCCGTGTACAATTCCCGTCCCTCCATGATCCATCAGTGCCCGCACCTGGGAATTGCACGTATTGTTCAGCCACAAAGCCGATAGTGGCCAGCCTGTGACTGGAGATTTGGAGATGCTGAGCAAAGTTTGAAAATCAATGGGTACGCCCCCCAAACCCAATGGTTAACCGGTTCATCATAATTGTCCTACTAAAATGGCCATGATTTGGGGGTATACCCCCATCTTCGGACACACCCCTATTGCCAATGAGTTGGGTTTGTCATGTCAAGGATTTGGGAACAATCTTGTGCATGGCTTCCAGCTACATTTTTTTTGCACAAGTGGATGGGGTTATGGCTTATAATTCTCAACAATCCAAAATGAAGCATGCTTAGACAATCCTTTCCTCTCCGTATCAAACCCTGGTTTAGTACTGGATAAAAATCATGTCGAGCTCCCTTGTTGGAGGGCACCAATGATGGGTCCATTGGTACCCCACAAAATGCTGCCAGGACCTGGACATCGGCATTTTCATTTCAGACAGTTCGAATTTCCAGAGATTCATTGCATTGATCAAAGTGTGGAAAGTCCTTCAAGTGGCTCTTATGACGGCTCTTATGACTCTTAGACTTGTGAAAAAAAGATCTTTTAAATCTTGCAACCCCTCAATCTTCCTGAGAAAAAAGGAAACAGTCCAAAGAATTGCCGGCAGCTCGGGTATTGTTCACTTCAACCCCCGAGAGTTTTTCAACGTAACCCCCTCAATTTTTGAAGTTGTTCGCCCATTTAAGCTGTTCTCTCAACTTACTGGTTTCTTGAGGAAAATACATCGGGTCTCACTCACTCACGCAAAGAATAGATGGATTTGTTATACAATATATCTGCATGAAATGGAGCGTTTCACAATTTTACATACCTCACCATTTTCAAGGCCAAATCCATACTATATTGTTGGTGATCTCCCATCATATCCCGATTCTATCCCAATAAAATTTAAACTGCTTGGTAGTCGAAATATCTCCGAATCATCTCGTAAAACCAAGCGACATGCACACGCGGCCGTGCTTCAATTCCGACTCTCTCAGCCACTTCACCTCGGCCAGAGTCGACCTTTTGAGCGAAAGATTCTCGCAAGGATATCAAGACCGTATATAAAATTGGTGTTTTATGGGTATATACCCGGTTATGGGTACAGCATGGGTTTTTGTTTTCATGGGGAAAACACCAGATGACCATGTTTGATGATTTCTACGCCACGTGTGCACCAAATTGACCCCACTTGTTGCAACCCAAAAGGGGTTCCCAGGGTTCTGTTTTCCAATTTGTTTTACCTGCCTTGCATCCTTGGATTTACCAAACCCATCTGCCATGTTTGATTACTGGAGGGTATACACATCCACACAGTCCCCAATTCACCATCAAACGGCATCTACACTTGCAACAGATTCAGAGGTCAACTCACGTACCATTACCCGTGGTCGCATATGTGGACGGATTCTGATGCGATCCACATATGCCCTGATATCCAAATGGATATCTGCTTTACGTAGACATGTATATGCAGTACACTATAACATCTTCTGAGATATCATATCATGATGTGTTTTATCCGACATCTCGACACCACATCATGAAACCACATCATCTGATGAAAAGTCAATGGTAGATCAGTGACATTTTCATACATACATATATATATATATATATATTATGTACATATATTTATTCATGTTTATATGTAGCTTTGGTTTTATGTGTATATATATATATGTATATATATATATAGACACTATGATTCATTGTATCTTAAACAAAGACCCTGGGGATGGACCATGATTGGAAGAGTTGTCGTCCTTGGACAATGGCATGGGTGGTACTTCATCTATATTTCATCATTGAGTTTTTGACACACCAAAAAGCCAATCAACCATCATTCATCAAGTATATCCCGATATCTTTGACAAAACCCCATACAACCCCTGGAATTAATGATTACCCTCTGGTAAACGAACAAATACCTACGGAAATCACGCTGGTGTCGTCAAATCATCGGACTACATGGGCGATGGATGGATGTACTGGAGGGTTCCCATGAAAATCCCGTTCAACTCACTTGAGCAGTGTTCAAAATCCCGAAATGTCATTCCATTGTACTGCTTGATTTCTAGGGATTCCCCTGATGATCATACTCCCCAAGATGTTGGGTAGTCTAATCCCCCAACTAATCATCAACCAACAGGGGTAGATCGCAGCCCGTTCAACTCACTTCACCAAGTGACATCAAAGGTATCAGAGAAGCCCAGGGGGTCGAACTCCGCCTCGCCACCCACCAGGCCACCCAAGTTCTGCGGCTTCGGCCTCAGCATAGGGAAAAAAAATGGTTGGAAACCATGGGATTTAGATGGATCTAGGGTGGTTTCCCTGTAGATTTTTCGGGTACAAAAACCATCTTTCCTGTATAAACATCACGTTTGGAGTGTAGGGACGCCGCTAG
Source organism: Symbiodinium sp. clade C Y103 (assembly GCA_003297045.1). Classification (NCBI taxonomy): domain Eukaryota; class Dinophyceae; order Suessiales; family Symbiodiniaceae; genus Cladocopium; species Cladocopium sp. clade C. The sequence goes on along the minus strand of BGPT01002041.1, from coordinate 114,557 downwards.
CGATCCACCAAAAAGGTGATGTGTAACTCCGCCAAAAGTGTCAAAATTTTGGGGGATTGGACCCTGAAACTTCTGGTTGAAAAAATGGTGATTTTTTACCGCGGGATGTTTTGCACGAAGACCTACTATCCCACTTGAGCACACGAATCGCCATCTCCCACCAGTATCTGGGCTATATTCTTTTTTGACCATGGATCACACAACCAGTTGTGTAATTCTCCACCCATCCATGAAATATCATTGATCTTGCCATGCAAAAACGACTGAAGCAACTTGGAGAATCCTTGACCCTCCAACACTACAATGGTTGTAGTATAAGTTAGTCATACATACATATATATATATATATGTATATATATAATACAGTATAAATATATCATATACTATACAAAAATGTTTACAACATGTTGAAATACGCTTTTCTCAGTTGTTCAAAGTTTGGTTCCCCTGTTTTTTCCCAACCTTTCCGACACATTTCAGGTCCCGACAGAAAGGGCATGCTCTTGCTGCTGGAGGCCCTGCGAGCCTGAGTCAATTTGGACCACCACCATCATCACCATCAAAAACACAAACACATCATCCTACCATGGCTGGTTCATCAACTAACATAGAATGAAAGCAAAATGATTTAATGTGGGTAAAACAATAATAAACCACTCATTTGGGACTTTTTTCTGTTTATACTGTTTATACAACTCCTATTTATGGTGAAACTGTGAACGGTTTTTATTTTTTGAATATTTTTGACCAAGATTAATTGAAACCACCACCACCACGGTCTCTCCACACAGCCGCCCAACCGCACCGTGGCATGACGCGCTGCCCCACGCCCCGCTCCGCAGAAGCGGCTGGAAGTGGCCTTGAACGGGGAGGCAGAACCAACCAGCACTTGGAGGATCATCCCACCAATCACAAGTGGTTAATCCCAATATCTATACATAATCCATTCATACATGGGAAGGATGACCGGAATCCGGAATCCATCTTTATAGAATCTGTAGAATCCTAACTGCGCAGATGTTAGTTATGTCTGGAGGATATACCATGATATATTCATATGGGGGTTTCCTAAAATGGTACCCAAAAATGGATGGTTTAGAATGGAAAATCCCCATCTAGAAATGGATGATTTGGGGGTACCCCTATGACTTAGGAAACCTCCATATATCTATGGTGGGTTATGATGAGTTTTCGTATTGGCGAACCGGGTCAGTTCACCCTGTTGCCGCTGGGATGGATGTCGGTCCCCACCACATCCTGCTGGGAGCCCCCACGTAGAAGTTGATGTGTAAGATTGTTTGAGTCTATGACCCTATCCAACTATAGATACATCATGATACATCCATCATAAATATAAATAAACCAACTTATGAACCAACTTGCCAACCTAGGGACTCTTCCTGGTCTTTAGGGATTGGTACGTGATATCATGGAAGTTTTCTGACCACCGCTTCTGCGTGTATGGGAATCAAACCCTCGAGACGAGTTGTTATGGTCATATTTGACGACAAGGACAATCACGACGACGACGACGACGACGACGACGACGGCGGCGGTGGCGGCGACGACGACGACGACGACGACCACAACAACAACAACAACAACAACAACAACAACAACAACAACAACAACAGTGAAAAAGAAAAAGTCATGAAAATACCGATGGTGAATGAGATATGATTCTGTTCTGTGTATTTTTGATATCCCTCGCTGTTGAAATCTCTCACCCTGGGACGGGTCAAGACGAAAAAAGGACGCATGGTGCGGGTCCGTTGGTTCAAATTCTAACGCCATACCAGGCCATACCCACAGGTCCAACCAACATCAACTGTGATGTGATGGTTAATAATAGAATTACATATCATATAATCATACAATGTGCCGAAAAATATACCAAGTGTGATAATCTTCGTGTGTGTGTGTGTGTGTCCGAAAAAAAAAAAACTGATGATACCCTAAAACCAGTGCTTTCATCTGGTGGCAACATTCTGCACTGTTGGATTTGGGTACATGCTAGATAACACGAGATGCTGGAATCATCTGCCGCGATATGGTACACGACTCATGATGACCTACGAGCCTAGAACCTATGATGATACATGATATTACATGATCATGTCTGGATGTATACACAGTAGATATACAATGTAGCTAAGACCTTTACCCAACCGGTCCCCAGTTGGACACAGCCTGCTGTGCATCCGTGGGGAGGGCGTTGACCACTGCATCAAAGAAGGGCCACTTCTCCTGTGAGGTGAATTGGTGAAAGCAGGGCTCCGATTCTGATCGATTCTGATAGATCTTATGACCGGAGGCATTCCAGTATGGAAAGTGAAAGACCTGCAAAGGTTTCTGTTCTGCACAGCACGCGCCATGGAAAGTAAGTGTTATGTATATATATATATGTATATATATATATATGTGTGTGTGTGTATGTGTGTGTGTGTGTGTTTGTATGTGTATATATATATATATACATATATATATATACATATATACATATATATATATACATATATATATATACATATACATATGTATATACACATATGTATATGTATGTATATATATATACATATGTATATATATATACATACATATACAGAAGTGCGGTAGCATGGAGCACCAATCCCAAAGCATGAGCGCGCCCAGTTTTATGTAATCATGGTTCCTAATCCCATCTGCCATTCATATTGAACAGCCCATAAATGGTTGTCTAACCATTAAAATTGTCCATTCCAAAACCCACTGTATTTCCATCATTTATATTCACCCAGGTTTTAGGTTATTGCTATGATTCATCCAGACCCACCCACAGCTTATAATGATAATTGTGTTTGCCCAGGATGTTATTATAATCATCATAGAACTACTTATGTTGACATTAGTTGTAAATTGTGAAATTCCAAATATGGCCATGTTCGGAACTTCATCACACACATTGCCATCCAACTACAAGACAGCAAAATGCGCCCTCGTATAACGGTTTCATGATAAAGGTTGCCATCGTAGATATTACCATTCACTTTTTTGGTGTTGCTCCAACCTTTTTTTCACAGCCACGGAAGAATTTTCTCATCCAGTACCTCTAAACATTCACCCAGGACTTTTACCCCTTCCATCTGAAAATATCAGCCCTGAAAAAATCCTGAGTCAGCACGCCCACAGTGGCAATGCCTGCCAATGGTGGACAAAGGCCTGGAACATGTCCTGATAACGAAATGTGATCCGTGAACCCTTCCGAATCTTGGAGATTTGCCAGAAATTCGGATTTTTGGACAAAATCTTGGGACAAAAAATTGGCATCAAAATAGATTTTGGAGCAGGAAAAAACCCTCCACGGGATCATCCCAAGGGATGCTGGAACCATCTGAACTTGTCACACGTTGAGCAGTGTTCAAAAACCTGTGTGATGTTTTTAGGCAGCAATAATCCCCAATAGCCCACGTAGTAGAAGCCCCCCCCTTAGTAACTAGTCAACAATATGTTTGGGCACAGCTCAGTTGGATTTCTCACAGTTTTCTTTGCGGGATTTTCACCCTCCGGAAATGAAACATGGCAATGGGAAATTGGAACATCCCCGCATTTATAGATGATTTGCCCATTGAAATGCCCATTTTTGATGGGGATTTCCCAGCTAGCCATGTTGACACGGAAGGGCACAAAGACACAGCGACACCTGAGAAGGCTAACATCGCCAGACGCCCATTGCGAAGCTCCTTAACCTGCAAAAAATCTGGCTGGTGAGACAACCACCGAAGAAAAAGAGTTTGCATTCAAGCAGATGTTGATGCGCTACATTTTTTTTACATTTTGACCTCTGCTTGCAGAAATCAAGAATTCATGTTACAGAAGCATAATTCACTGTAAATTGCAATGTAAAATGCTCATTCCTGATGTGATTTCCAAAACCACAACAAGAGAAAACCCACGCCCGTGTCAAGGCGTTGTTCCCTTGTTTGTAGTGTGTATAATCTAGATCCATCTACTTCTAGTTTTTTTTCCTTTCCGTCAGGGAAGGTTGGTCTACAGAAAACTCGAAACTCAGGCTTGAAGGGTTTCGCTACTCCCAGTACATTTGCCAAAAGCCACTCCCAATACGTTCTCAGATTTCTCGAGGAGTATGTATATGTGGAACTATGTGGGTGCTAATCCCATCTAGCAAATCGTGTTCGTGAGCATGACTGGTGCCCGTTCCCCGAGTCCTTGCAGCATTTGCAACCTGTTTGAATGTACACGTATGAAAGTGTATAGCAAAATTGAAGATAGTTCAGTACCAAGCATGACCAGCCATATTTCTGTTGTTCCAGAACCCATTTAGGCTGCTTTGTCCGAAAATACCCCTCAAATCCGATGATTTGGCATCATTTTCCCCATGAGATAACAATAACACGGGGAATCTCCGATGTCTTAGCAAAGCCACTGAGCTGATAGCAACTTCCAAGCGCGAGTCATCGTCACTTGATGGTATACCGCAGCGGTTTACGGTTCGACTCCCTCGTAATCGTACTAAGTTGTAAAACATCATGACACGTTTGAGGCTTATGAATATGACATGACTGGGACATGCTACAATTGCAATTACAATTGCAATTACAATTGCAATTACACCGATTCGATCATTGCGACAGCCTAGTATAGTTTCTCCTAGATCACGCAATTAGGATCGATTCTGCAAGATGATGAACAGTGGATATATTTCCAATGAGTCTTGAACCTTCGTCGGTAGCGATGGATCGGTCAATGCATTTGTAAAGGACTTGCCCTGCTGGGTGGGATGAGACAGCACTGGAGCTGTGCTCCCTGGCGTGGGGCGAGGCGCTGGCAGAGCGATGGCTGCATTCGAAAGAGGAAGCGAAGCAGATTTTTTCAGCTTGGCATCCCCAGAACCAGGCACAGACTGTAAGAACAATCTCAGTTTGAACCTGGGGATGCCAAGCTTCGGGTTTTGATGTTGGAGTATTGGCCATTTGACATGGAGGATGGAAAAATGCTTTCCGCATCGAGAGACAATGATTTAGTTGCGCTTGAACAGTTTGATGAAAAGGGTCTAACACCCTTGCACCATGCTGCACGCTGCGGACATGTTGAGCTGATTGGGTTGTTGATTGAAGCAGGTGGAAGAAAAAATACACCAAGCCCAGCATTTCCTGGAATGGCCCTCTTTGTATTTTGCAGTTTTACAGGCCATCTGGGCGTCTGTTCGTGGAAGTTGGCGCCGATGAGGACCAGCTTTCCAGAAGTTGGGTCAACCTCGGTATCTGGTGAACGTTGCTTCAAGGACCAGCCTGACCATCTCAACCTTGTCCGACTGCTTCTGAATTTACATCTCAGAATGGCCATGTGGACATTGTATTTTTTTCCGACGTTCAGGGAAAAGTCCCCCACGAAAGAAACTCCGCAGAACCAACTGACGTTGAACTTCGGGCGACGCTGAACTCCCGAACAACAAGAGAGCTGCAACTTTGGCTTGATCAGCATCTGAGTGCCATGGTGGACATTCTCAAAGTGAATTGTGTCTCGACTTGATCCTTTATTCGTCAGATCTTTCAAGATCCAGCACTTGGGTATGGGTCAAAAGTTGAGACACCTTTCGGACCCGCAGACGGTCATTTTGACAATGAGTTCTAACAGTTTTCTGGGGCACACAGGGACTTGACACACTCGGATTCAGATCTCTCGAGCCTCAACAGAAATGTACGTGTTGCAGGTATGCTTTGCTTCAGGGAGAAAGGTATGTATACTTGACAGATGGCCGTTACTATCAGTGCCACCAGGGTTGACATGCAACGTTGCATGCAGAAACAAAACAGCAGAATATCAAAAAACCAGCAATATGTCAACAGACTTCAACACGTTGTATTTGGTCCACAAGATGATGCATATGTAGAAAACACACATTCCATTTACCACTGTCTTCCCGGTCAGAATCAGGATATCCTGAGCACAGATCCTTGTGATACATGTCGGTATGGGCCACAATTATCACCCGCCCAAAACATGGATGGGTCAACACTAAGCATGATTACAATAAATTCTGGGTCCATTGGTGCCAGAATATTTGACCTATAGACATTTCCTTCATGAAAGATGAGCAATGAAACGCCTGAGAAGTGCCCAAAATACCAACTGCTAGATTGAAAGATACCAGTAGGGGTACTACCACCTACTGTAATCAAATCACCTACAAATATATATATTATGTATATAGGGATTGTTGTAAGCCACATGGAGACCCCTATCCTGCATTCTTCGTCTTGAAGAGTTTTCCCAAAGTCTGTACATATTTATGTTGGTGTTGAAAACAGTATTGCCATGGTCGTGTATACAGACCATGAGTTTTGTATTCAGACGGCTTCTGTACAACATGTCATATGCACCCTTGTATCTTAAAGTCGTTAGGGACGTTTTATACTCCCCCCTGTTGAACCTGAGCCAGCATCTGCAACGTACATGTGAACTTCGGCAAGATGTCAAATGCTGACATAAAGCTGGCAACATGTCAAATGCACCCTTATATCTTAAAGTCGTCAGGGACATTATTACACCCGCCCCCACACACCCCCTGTTGAACCTGAGCGAGCATCTGCAACGTCCATGTGAACTTCGGCAACGTATCACGTATCAAATGCTGACATAAAGCCACGCAGCAGTTACATGGAAAAACTCACGCCCGGCTCGGGGCGTTGACCCCACAAACAACAAGTCAAATCTGGTAGCTTTGCCATCCACCTGCTTCTTCACAACATGCCAAACCCACTGTAAGATACTATAAATCCATGATTTAATCAGTTCCCTTCCCATCCCATCCCCTCACCAATCCCACCTGCATGTCATATTGCCCCTTGGCATCCGCTGGGTAGAAGCCACGCAGCCCGAAATCTCCAGGCTTTCGGTCCTCGGAGCGGATCAAAAATCATCAAAGATCCAAGGAGATCCCTAGAGGATCTTGGAAATTGTTTTTTTCCATGTTTTTTTCTCATGAACATGAACTTAGAAATGATATTCAATCATGATCTAAAACGATCGTGGAAGCCTATTCCAGCTTGTTAGAGAGGGTAAGCTGATGGGACTCGTGGCATCAAAATGCTTCCATGTTGGCAGGTAAACACAGCAGAAGCTCCAGATCTACGGATTAAAAAGACTTGGAAGAATGCTGGAAACTGGAAACTACCATGTATTTTTTACCGACCAAAAAGGCTGTCTTCTTGGCTGGTTTGCGATCTGGTGCGGGGGCAATTCATGGCTAATCATCCAAAATCTGAGCGAAACCCATCTTCATGTTGCCATCACGCTACATATGATTGCATATCATAGATATATATATATATATACATATGGCAATTTCCTCACAATTTCACAACTTTCGCACTTTTCTGGGCATGCTTTCACCATGTCCAAGTCACAGTCTTGCCCTCCTGCATGTTGATGATGGCCAGGAAGCCAAAGAGTTCCAAGTAGCCCAGCCACACCAGAATCCTTAGCGGAGAGATGAGTTGGGAAGAAACTTTCTAGACAGATGGATGGATGGATGGATGGATGGATGGATGGATGGATGGATGGATGGATGGATGCATGGATGGATGGATGGATGGATGGATAGATAGATAGATAGATAGATAGATAGATATGTGTATGTATATATATATATACATGTATATACGATATGTTGTATATATGATGTGTTGTTTGGTATATACGATGTAAGTCATTTGTATAAAGATATAAGTAATTCAATGAAGTGTGTTTGCGCATCTTTTTTGTATTTCATGTGGATCTTGCATCCAATATATATATGTATAGGCATATATATATATTTATATGTAGGTGCAAGGCTGGAGGTTCCCCGGAGCTTCCAGGAACCCTCTAGCCTTGCGTTGTGCTATACAGATGGGCGGGGGGTGGGGGGGTAACGATCTGCAATGCTTCATGAAAGTAGTCGCTACGTTGAACAGCTACTTTGAAAATGTTGCTTTGTCGCGTTGTTGCTAGGTTGAAGATGTTGTTTCATCTATGATGCTTTCCTCCAATCGCGTTGTGGTATACAAATGTCATCGTCACATGGTCAACGGAGCCCCAGAGACATTCAAAATTTAAAATCCATTGTGGATGCAACAAGACAATAGCGCAAGGTCCGAAATGCGTGGGCTTTCCCAGGAGATTTGAATATGTTGCCAAATTGTCATTCGAGATGAACATATCGTCAATGCCCAATTCCAATAGGAACTAAGCGATGCCTCCAGAGAATACATGATCCGTTTTGAAAAGGACATATGCAACAAATGTCCGCACTGGTATTCAGAGCGTACAATTGCTGTGCAGTTGATGGACCTGATGAAAACCCTCATCAACTTCTGGGGAACTGCCAGCCTTTTGCCTATGATTACGTAATTATATAGATATATATATATATATATTTATATACACATACTATACTTTATGTATGTATTGTGTGAATTCAGATGTGTATGTGTATATATATATATATAGAGAGAGAGAGAGATGTAGTGCCAGTAGGTTGGTGTCAAAGCACCCCAAAGACGCCCCAAAAACTCACATGCATCCGCTAAGTTTGTCTTTTGGGGGTGGGTTATGGTAATTTGGGAGCCAGCCTTCTCTGATTTCTGGTGTCAATCCATCCCAGCAATGTGCTTCGACAATCACTTCGTCGTCCCAAAATGGTGTCTTTTTTGTCCCTTGTCGGAAACGCACTTGAAACCAGCAAGATTCACCAAGAATCTTCAATGATTCATATCCAAAACAAATAACCATCCGTATCTTTACTTTGTTCCTAAGTCCCAAACAATTCATGGCTTAGGCTTAGGCTTAGCCCCCAGCCCCAAGCTCCCCAAGCTCCCACCACGTGGCTTCAAGGCTCTGGGGCATGGATCCGAACTTCACCATGGCATCGTGCGCCTCGATGGTGGAGATCTGGAAGGCATCACCGGGCACCCGGAGGCCTGGGGATGGGATGGGAATGGGGTGGGGGTGGGGGTGGGTTGGGGATGGGATGGGGATGAAACCCACAAAAGTATTGTTTTTTTGGGGGGGAAAATAGTAGGCTGCTCCCATCCCAGTCTTCATTGACATCAGAAATTGTGGTATCCTTCAATTTTTGGGCTAAGCCAAGGAGCTAGGAATGGGCTGCGAATCATTCATCAACTCCATGTGGGAAAAAAAAATGAAACCCGAAAAAGTGGATGCGATGTTGGATTCAGGATGGGATGTTGGATGCTGAAGTGGATTGAGGTCTTGAACATTTGAGAGGGAAATGATCCTCCAATGGTAGACTGTGCATCGCCAATGGTTATGTCCAGGGCAAAACCTATGGCCAGAGGATTGAAATTGGGTATCTTTCTGTTTTTTTTGAAGGAAAGTCCGTTTCTCTCTTACAGAGAAATCCGCATTTCAACCTGACAAAGTCCCAAGTATGGATCAAAATTGGGTAGCCCAATTCTTGGATGGTTCATGTATAGACCAGTCCATCTGTGATCCCCGAGGTGTTAGCGAAGGCCCTAGTTGGTTAAATCCACATGGTTGGTGCTTAATATCCCATGCCATAGCCCCCTGGTAGCATCATTTTTGCGGGTGAAATCCCCATTTCTGTTGGTTAAACCACCATGTTTACTGCTGAAATCCCGATTTCAACGAGGAAAACATCCCTATCTCATCACAGCCATATTCCTGTCATAGCCCTACTGTGTCCCCATCATAACACCATGTGCCCCATGTTTAAGACCGTATCTGGATAAACTGTAAATAGCAATTCGGGAACCTCAAGAGTTGGGCCATGGCTTGGGATCATCATTTCTCAACCGTATCAACTAGTAACTATATCCGTATCCCCATATGTTTCATGCTTAAAAGCCATTGAAATGCCATGACAATCCCATTTATAGCAATCCCCAAAATTTCATTTCCTCTCCGGGAATCAAATTGGGCTTGCTGGAACCTCCCCGCTTCATAGATCATTTTACCAGCTATCAACCTCCATTTACTGTTCCCATATTTTCCCATGAGTTTCCCATGATTTTCCCAGTAAAACCTGGATTGTGAGTGGAATCTCCCATCATTTTCGGATGATTTTCCCATTGAAACTTGGAAACAAATGTGGATCTTCCCATTTCTCCAAGGCATCGCACCTAGATCGGTGGTGATCCATCCCACGGTGGCCAGCATGGCCACGCGGCCGTGTTTCAGCTCCGCCTTGGCCCGGTCACGTCACTAGTGACGTGGGAGAACTTGGAGAGAACGTGGGGGTGGTAACTTTGATCAGTTAAGGAGAACTTATAAAGTAATTATTAATAATTCACTTTCATAATGTGTCACAACTTCATGATAACTATTGATAACATTAGTTGACAATGATGATCATTCAACTGATAATGATTATTATGTACTTGTCTATTAATCTAATAAAGGATAGCTTGTTGTAACCCCACCAAAACCAGAGAAGTGAATCTTCACTCATTAAACGGGAATTTATTTTCTTATCTTTTTGGGGATGACTATAAGCATGATGATTTATTTGTGTATTCTATTGTTATTTAATTGTTATAATTCAAGGATAATTTAAGATACTTGAAAACAATCTTGAGCTTTAATGATTGTTAATTTGTCTATACATCCTATTACAATATAACAAAAGAGTAATTTGATCAGAATCATTTACTTGTCTATTGATCTACTAAATGGGGAAAAAAAAACAAGTTCTATATGATCTTTATGAAATAGCGGATCAACATGCGATCCTCCGAGCAAAATGGGGATCATCTCATTCACCACCCAGTTTTCCCCATCTCACTGGCCCGCGAAGCTTACCCGTGAACCTGGCGATGTGCCTCAAGAAACTTCAGATTGGGGCTATATCCAACAAAAACAAAGTTGGCTTCCAAGCAGTCGAGATTGCGACCCATAAAATGATGAAATGACTACCCCAAACATCAGGCTTGGAGTATGTTGTGGGGTACAGCTCGCATGCTTGGACCAAATCGCCCAAAAGTGTGAATCAAAGTGGGGCTGGATCAAAACCTATGAATTATGCTATCCATCAATATGGTAAACCCTGATATGACTGGGATGTATGGATGTTGCTTTTATTTGGGAAAGATCGATGTTTTTAAAACTGCCATCAACTTTAGCCTGGGATGTCCGCGCCTCCCGCAACCAACGGATGTCAATCGCTAAAGAGAAGCCCATGGGGTCAAAGCCCTCTTCCTCACCTGTCACCATCGTTTTTGGCTCGGAGAAAATGGCGTTGGTACCCGAAAAATGCTGGGAATATCCATAAAATGTTGGGCTAATGTTGGGAAAAAAGACAAGCATCTTGCGGTTCATCATCATGTTGCCTATGAAATGAAGCATTTTGGGGAGTATATAGCAGATTTTCAGACAAACCCAAATGTCGGCTAGTTATTCCAGAAAGAAAAGCAACCATGTTCAATATCATCACATTCCCCGCAAAGTGTTCTTCATGATTTAGCGGCCAGAATTCCATGGTTACGAACTTCCTGTTCTCCATTCTTACATCTATCAAATGGCCAAAAAAACAACATCTCCCAATTTTTACGGACTTAGACCATCTTAAACCCCCAAAAAATCATGGGGATACAGCCCCATTTCGCACCTGGGATGCCGTCCAAGGCTGGAGACATGGGCAAAAATGGCACCGCCGCGCTCATCTTGTAGCCCTTCTCAGCTTGCCTGACGAGCCACTCGTGTCATCCAAGGTATCCTTGTTGATTGTTTACAGGGGGTCATACCACCTGGTTTACTAGGGATGTTTCATTCTGTTTATCACTGGTGTAATTATTGCTTTATCATAACTACTGTTATTGTCATTATGAAATATTGATTTTGGTACGTAGACCAGAATCGAGATACCTGGTAACCAACCAGTGGCATTCATGGGATAGGGGCATTCTCGTGGCTCAGTTGTGACCATTTATGCGATTCTCCTGTCTAAAAATGGTTTCACAACAACTATTGATTAACTAGGATGTGCGACCAAGCTGACCTTTTATTGGAGATAAACTGTACAATCTATTGTGATACTTGGTATGCTTACACCCACCGCTGTTTTGTTGCAAATTGGCCGATGATTTGCTGTGAAATCACTCAAAATGGTGGAGACTCCTGGTAGTCTGGTGTTTTGAAGTTGCATACCCATATGGGTGCAGCTGAAATTGGCCATAACCCCGAAGAAAATGCATTTTAGATAGTAGGGAAAATGATGACTAACGGTGATGTATCAACGGACTTTTGGGTACCCAGTTTTCAGACTGACCTGTACTTGCTAGGCACACACATACACAGACACGCGCACACGCACAATTCCTTCCACAAGATATCCCTCTAATGCTGGTTCACAGAGATTTGCTCACAGTCAGAACTTCCCACCATGTAAACTATGGAAAAGCAGGAAAAGCTTTATATACTTGTACCATTCAACCAATGGTGTTGTCAGTAAGTAGCTTTACACCGATCAGATACCATACTCTATATGTATGTATCTATGTATCCCAACCTGTTTTACACTGGTACCTATCTGTATGTTGAAGCTTGAAACCATTATAGAGCCACGATGCATTTGCACCATCCTATCTAATACAATATTGATGGTTAAATAGGTATGTAACATCTTATATTGCATATCGTGTTCTAATCTGCCAACACACAGGGGGAAAAATGCGACATTAAAATTATGAATTATGAATTTTGGATGATTCTGGGATCCCCCGTAATAGGAAACCCCAAACGAAGATCAAGCATTCTCATATTCGTTGGCATTTCACATGATTGTGGTAAGGGATCAATCATAAGGTATCCCAAAATCCATTGGTTTATCACTATTTCCCTATCATTTACTATCATTTAATAGGGAAGATAGATAGCCCTAGCTCCGAGCCACTCCCTTCACCACATCAGATAGTTCTTCCTCGCGCCTCGCCACCTGGCCACGGCCAACGGGTGCTGACGCATTGCAGAAGCTGCTGCGGCTGCTGCTGACGCTACGCTCCTCCTCCTGGCAGTTGTAGATGGTGAAACACCCAACAACAAAAGGATTTCAAACATGGGAATTGGGGTATAGTACCAAAAAAAACATTTTTAGAAAAAAATGAATTTGTGGTGAAGTAAATTTTGATATTTGTTGGTGATTGCCATATATATATATATATTCTAAATCTGTATATTACCACTTCGTTTTTCACCCTCGGAGAATCCTTCTTTTCTTATGAGAAGAACATCTTGGAAGCGGCAATCCGCCCACCCATTGCACCCATTGCTGGGTATGTCAACAAAAATGGTGGCAGACCCCAAAATCGACCCCAAAAAAGCATGGCAAGTGACCATAGCAGCAGCGATCAACCCATGCGTTTGGGATTCACATCCATTGGTTCACAGAGATCATAACAGCCAATCAACATGATGGAATACCATTGCCCCAGATACAATCACGATGAATCAACAAGCAGCTTCAGTTTACTCAATTGAATCAATCCAAACTTTGGGTAACAGTTTACTCATCTCCCATCTCTTCCATCTGAGTAACCCAGAGTGCACCTTTTGGGCATACAGCCAGGGAAAGCCGTTGCCGGTGAGTGTGGCCTTGCCGGAAGAGGCTGGAAGAGATTTGGGGCTCTAACCCCGTGCCAAAACGCGTCACAAATGGCAATGGACCGTGGAATTGATCCAGAACAAGTTCAGAGGATTCCAAGTAGAGGAGTTCTAGTAGATCGCTTGTGAATTGAATTCTGAATCTGATTGCCTCGGTAAATTTCATGTTTGCTGTGTTTTTTCCGTAAAGTAATCCAACCAAAAAGAACGTGGATCAACTGGTGTGAAAACTCAACATCTTCCCAACATTTTATGGATATTCCATGATATTTCATGAATATTCCCAGTTTTCCCATGTTCCCAACCATGAATATGCCCAACATGCTCAGCTACGCCATGTTTCTGTCGCCTGAGTAATAGCGCCACCAAAGGCCAACATGGCCTCGAGACGGGCTTGGCAAGTCAGTTAGGATCACCCCCTGCATCAAGCCATCACAGAGGTATTTCTTAATGGTTCAAATGGGATACCTGAAAATATGGCGAAAACCCTTGAAATGCCATTGTCTTTATCATCCTGTTCCCATTTAGATTCTTCTTTGGGGCTCTACTCCATTTTCAGACACACGGAAATGCAGGTGTCGAAAATTAGGTGTCCATCTGGGGATCAGGTGCAATGCACAATGAAACACGTCATCGAAAATATGTCACAGTCTTACATGGTCGGACCCAATATGCAAGTAGTTACACTTCAACTGGAAATACTACCACACTTTCCCTCAACTTCAGGACTCTAACCAAAACTACCCTCCAGAAAATTAACCTTTGTTCTGGAAAAGCCACTATTTGTAGCTTATTCTATTGGAGGAACCATGGATATTCTGTATCCAACCGCTATTTTCCAGGCTATCCATTCCTCGTCCCGGCGGCCAATCGTCCATTCTTCAACTCCTTGAGCTTCATCTCCTGTCAGCAACCAACCTTGAGATGATGCTGACGATTTTGTTCATCAAAAAAAAAGAAGTGGATCCAACCTAGACAGAACACTTCCATAGAATCTCATTCATCAATGTCAATGTATACATATATATATATACTGTATATATAATCGCATATAATTCGGCCCACGTGCCACCTCATTGGAAAGGGATCTGATGGCAAGTACCGTACCGCCATTGCGAAAGAATACCCAGCCAAATTGAATCAGGCCTTTGCTCTGGCGACCCGCTCAGCCCTTCTGATGACGAAGAGTTTGGATGTGAATTGGCGCGAATTGCAGTTGGTACGGAGCACGATTGCATTCGTCCTGACTATCAGCCTATCGGCTTTTAGTCATGCCCCATTAGCATTATCCAAGTGGTCGTCCTTAATCTTGGCTTCGTCTGTGGGAAGAAAGTTGACGCCCAACCGGTAGTCACCTGGTCCGGTTGGCAAGAACTTCCGGAAAAAAGGTGATTCTTGTGGGATTTTCACCATCAGAAACGGTGATTTGAGGGAATCACAATGGGACATACATGGAGAAATATGGGAAAATTGATTCATCAATTTGTTCACACATCCTCAGATGGGAATAGATCACCAGATTGGTGCTCACAGTCAGTTGGTTTTGAACCCCCATGAACTGTAGATCGATACGATATATCTACCATAAACCCCAACTCAGCAAACTGTGGGGCACCACCTTGTACCGACCATTTCTGCGGATTTTGCTGAAGACAAAGGGATTTTACCGACAGAACGGGGAGTTCATTTTGCTTGGGAGTCCACCAGCTAGAGCGGGGAAACTCACCAAAAAGACGGTCAATTCTGCACCCAAAAATGCAGAAACTGGCCAAGAAAGATGTGGAGTTGACCACCAATCGATCCAGTATGGCTGTGTCCAATACTAGATGCCAGGACACTCTGCCTCCCATGTTTCTTGGATGGATTGCCCCCAAAACAGAACGTTCACGTGGCAAAATACCACGAATTCACCATGTTTCTCCCCGGTTCCGCCAACTCCTCGACACCAAAAACAGCCCCACCTGCATTTTCCAAGGTGAGGCCCGGCTTGTTGGAGACATTGCTAGTCTTTGCCTCAGCTGTTCAAACATCAACTCTTTGGAGACCCAGACAGTCATCTTCCAGGCTCGTTTTTCGTCCATGATTTCCATCTTTGTTTCTTGGGATGTCCTTTTAAAGAAGACCGGCTGGCTGGTTTGGTATACCCTTTATCATTATTTACTTCTTGGTTGTTCAGTGCAAGGTCAACCCTCCATTCATCAACCGCCGGAGAAAAGGACAATGCCCAGAATCCTTTGAAACTGCCCAGGCGATTCAGGGATCACCCAAAATCTGGAAATGGATCCGGCAGCATCCCTCAAGCCATGAGAACCAGGATAATCCTGGTTTTCTTGGATCTCACCCAACGAAATCCATTGGAAATTCTTCAGGTTATGCCCCATGCCGAGATCCAAACGAAGGTGGTCAACATCTCCACTAAGCCGCAGAAGGCAAAGACCTGCGGATCCGCTGGGGAATTCCCAGGATTTCAAGGTATGCCGGGAACGGCGGACCCCAAACAAACTCAACAAACACAGGGACCCACCCGGCCTTGGGAACTCAACACGATCCAATAGGGGACAATCCAACCAAGTTTGGGATTTATTTGACCCACAAAACACACACGAATCGCCAAAATGATCGTGAAACAGAAGGCAAATCAGAGTCATATGCCAATCTTTGTGGGTTGATCCAAAAACAACGATTTTGAATCCAATATGAATCCATGTTGCTGCTGCTTTCAAGTATCAGTATCGGATGGTCTCCAAAAAGGTCTCCAAAATAGATAGCATTGGATGCTCTCCAGCCTGGAACAGGGGCCCCAGCTGGTGTCCCTCCTTGTTGTAGAAGTCCTGGAAAGGAAAACTGCCACAGTCGACAGCCCGACGTCCAGAATTCTCAAAAATTGCAGTTTGACCGGGAAAAATAGAGGTTGAATCTGGTTGAACCATCTTATAGATAAAAGTTCTCCAAGTGATTTTGAGGTTTTTAAGGCCCGCCCAAGTCCGCAGTTTTTGGTCATTTTTAGTATCCACTATCCAATGTTGAGTATCTGGTTTGACCAAACCCCAAATGTTTGCATTGCGGATGTTTTGCATTGGGGCTACTGTCCATAGAAAATTGAGTCTCGTTGGTTTTCACAGCGATCCTGACAACACACACGCCCACTTGTGATTGACATTTATCATTCAAAAAACGAAGAAACAAAGTGGAATTTAATCTTGATCTTACATGGATGTGAAAAAAAACACTTGTTTTCTCCATGTATGTAAATATGCATACATACGTGTATGTAATTTGTGTGTATGCATATAGATATATAGGTATACATTATTATACATTCATCTTATCTACTTCAAAATCCGTCTTTAAAAAAAATGAACCAAAATCCCGTGCCAAGTGACCGTCGCATCCAGCACGAAAGGGAAATATGGATCTCCGGCGCAGGCATTGTGCGCTTCCACCACTGTCTTGGCACCGTAGCACTGTTCGGGCCCTGGAGGCTGCCGGGGAACCCGGTGGGGCCCACGTGGATCGTTAAAGGAAGGCGGTGAACTTCAAACCTGAAGATGTAGTAAATTCGGAACCTCAAAAACTGAATATATAATATATCCGGTTAGACATTTGGAAAATGGATTCGAAGGCAACAACCAGCAATTAGTTGAACGTTATCAAACACTTTTTCAATTTCATGTTTCACCGCTCATGAACATGCGAATCAAAGCCCGCCTGGAATTCGAACAAATTCCGGCACTACCAGACCAACAAAGGCCAACATGGCAATTCGGCCATGTTTCAACTCCGCCTGGCTTTTCCAAATGGTCATCAATCATGTCGCAGTTTTCGAAAAGGACATATTCAAACCAAAAAAATTGGTACTTAAGCACAATTTTTGGTTTTGTAACCATAAATCATTAATGAATTACTAAGAAGTATTCAAAACATATAATGAAGAATGACTCAGCTGTGATGCGCCCAGTCGAATCCTGCTCCAAAAAACTTGGGATGTACCCATCAAACTTATCTGTGTGTGCCTTTGAAATGCTATGTGCCTCGCGAAACCATGGCAGGTACTTCTCACACTTCACAGCCAAACCCAAAGGGTCAAAGTTGAAGTCCTCGCGTGACACATGTCGCATTTCGGGTCGGTGGGGGGCTGCGGGTTTTTAACAAAAAAGGCAAAAATCATTAGATTGCGTGATTTGAATAAATAGATTGATTGATCTAAATCACCCACTTCGTAATATTACCCGGAACCTGGGTGGTGCCATTTGTAAGGATGCCCCTTTTGAAATGGCAAATCCGCATGTTTTACGTTTATAAATGATAATTCCGAAAGGCCGTTTTGATAAAATGACAAATCCGAAAATTGCAAAATTTTAGATCCTTTTATTGTGCATTATTAAGGGGTGGTATTATAGTATGACCCGAAAAACGTCACCCAGGTTGATACACTTCATAAGGGCTATTGCGAGGGGGGTTCTAAATCAGTATGATCATGTAGCAAAGCTAAAACATATGAAAAATTATCCGAACTTAGGGGATCAAAGCACAAAAGGTGGATGGCAATTTTGGGACAGTTCTGATACTTGCGTCTTCCTTGAATTTGCTCAGTGAAAAGTTTTGGCTGATATACCAGTTCTCACAAGTTTCGCAGTTGGAGAGGAGATTCTGCCCTCTATTATGCTAGCAGCTAGAAGAGGGAAAAAAGTGCTGGCCTCCTGTACGTTTTTCGATGTCTATCAAATTCATTGGCGCTGGAAAATATGACGTGGGGGGAATTATGTTCAAAGCTAAGCACCTTGTATACACAAGAGGTGCCGCGCCACATGATGTTACCCAAGGATCTGCTGAGCGTGGGGCGAGCCAGCATCTCGCTATTCTCGGGGCTGCGGCTTGCAAGGATGTTGCTGGGTGTCAACAGCTCTTAAAAGGCTCTCGTTGTCCCCAAGCCACAAGGCATTGCCGTCCCCGTCTGGGTAGGGAGCAAGCGAAGACCTGGGGAAGCGCTGGTACTCCGGGATTCGGAAAAGCTTGCTCGTGTCTGCTCCCTTGGCCTCTTGGGCCTTCTTCTCTGCTTTCTTCGGGCAGTCCTTGCTCATGGCGGTCGGTTCACAGGAGCACCGGGATGTGTCGAATTGAGGCAAGCTGTTGTTGCTCATTGGGCCGAGATGACAAGCGAACGAAATCTTCTTCATTTTCATGGCAATGGATTGTTGTCTCACAGTATGTATCATTCCCGACCCGCCAGCGACTAGTCATTGCACGTCGTGTCTCGAGCTGATTTCTTGCATATCAAGTTGCCTTTTTCATAATATAAGCTCTACTTGAACTCAGACTGGTGAATGCTAGCATCCTGTCCCGGATACAAGTCTTGCGTCTTTGTCAGATTGCCTGGCACTCTTGCACTCTCAATCGCACAGTCCAGATGCAAATGCTGAATGGCGTCTATAGGTGGATAAATCCTCTTCAGCAGTTGCGCATCAGTCGCTTCCGTTGAACCATTAAAATGTCTAGGATTACTATTTAATCGAAGGAAGTTTAGAAGTGAAACTTCCGACAATATTGACAGTTGAAAAGCAGAGGTGAGAAGAGCCAAGATGTGAAGAGCTCAGCCATGAAGAAAGT
>BGPT01002041.1:31088-93823 GCA_003297045.1 Symbiodinium sp. clade C Y103 | reverse complement strand
CGCTCTGCCATCCATCAGTCACAGCAACGAACCTCTCCTATAGGTTTACCATTTTTGAAACTTCCGCCACCGCCTTGTGCGGTACTACTGGTATACATACATGATTCAGGTATTCAAGTTGGTGGCGGTGGGCCTCTCCAAGGTGCAGAATGCTGCTGCAAAGGCTGGGTTGTGACAAGGCGCAGTGCAAACCGCCCCAGACATGCCTTGAATGGAAACGGATAGGTGATGCTTCTTGCGCATTTCAGCATTTGGTTGCTGACAGTTTGACAATTTTGCTATGGAGTGGCTGTGTCGGCATTTGCTTGGGTCTGATCCACGGTTTGTGGAAAAACCAGTACATGTGCCGTGCGAGATGGATTGGAGGACGTCGCTTTTAAGGAAGCACGCGTGTAGGAACTTCATGTCGTCATCACAAAAAATCGCGATGTTGGCGCTTCCAAAAATGAACATGAGCAGTTTGAAAGGGAGCTATGTTTGGACTTGTCGGAATGTCCACATGCAAGTGCAATAGGCTGCAAGTCTTGCCGTTCCCGACGCCCTGACAGGCTACCAGTAGCAACGGTGGAAAAGGTGGAAAAGGAAATTTCATCGAGGCACCTGATTGAAGATTGACCCGTCTGAGCACAAGAGATGCAAAGAGTAGTTGGAAGATGTTGGAAACGTCAAACCTTTCCCAATGTGAGAATGTAAGCATGAGCGCTTTTTGTGGGATCATTATGCCATTCTGACTATTCTGACAAGCCTTGATTCCACCCATTAATTTCTTCCACATTGAGGAGGAGCTTCCTGATGCACTTTGAGTGTCTCTCAAACGTCTGTCTCTGATTGACACGCGAGTGTTCCAACTTTCTTCATGGAATTCATTTGACCGGGTGCTTTTCAGTTTTGTCTTTGACCTTGCTGTGACAGCAAGCTAGCCCACTTTGCGACACCGGTATGTCAAGGAAGCACGCGTGTAGGAGCTTCATGTCGTCAACACAAGGGATCGCAATGTTGGCGCTTCCAAAAATGAACATGAGCAGTTTGAAAGGGAGCTATGTTTGGACTTGTCGGAATGTCCACACGCGACCCCGCCGGCATTTTTGACAGGACATACTGGCTTCCTTAGACCTTCAGGCCGGGAAAGAGCAAAATGACTCCATTGTTTCAATTTGTCGGCACAAGATTTAGCACAGAAAGTGTCATTTCTCATTGTGGTGTTAAGGCCTTGGGGAATTTTCCAAAACCACTGTTTTTGCCAGGTTTGAGATGGTTTTGGAGTCGCCACATGCAGAAAAACGCAGTGTTTACGAGTTCTTGTATTAGTTGATTCAGTTGATTCCAACAAGCATTGTATTTGCGGTACATTTTGCACAATACCAAAGAAGACCATTTTTTTCCGCAATTTTGACTACGTTGCAACACACTTTCTTGTCCAAATTATTGGTTCATATTGCCTTGCCTTTCAATAATTGAGGCAATGTGGATGGAAAAACCGGGAGGCTACAAAAAACCCTGTAAAACAAAGGGGCAGAAAGCAGGGGGCGGTGGGGTGAAGAGTTTTGATTGGCTTACACCAGGGGGGAGTTGCGCAAGGATATTCGAAGTGACAGTTTCATACTGAGTGTTTTCAAATGTGGCTGAAGACAAGACAGGGTGAATGTGGTTACGTTTCCAAGTTTTTTGAAATTCCGATCACTTCTGAAATCAACGTGCCAGTCTGATGAAACGAAAGATGAAGACGACAAAGGTCATAAGGACTCGACTGCCCTACCGGATTGGGAGGCGTTGCAACAAGCAGGAAATCATGTGGGACTTTCACGTAGCAGTGAAAAGTCATAATTTTCGGCATAATGTTTTCATTGGATCAATGGGGCGTAATGGAGAGGAGATATAAACAATCATGTAAAGATATCGTTTCCCCCCGTGGTATGTTCCGTTTACCGTTTAGGCAATGCAGTTTCTGTTTCCGTCCGCCCCAGGAATAAGTGATCTTGTGACGCGGCAGGCTGTGGGGTCGGCGTAGACCGCGCAAAGTTTGCACCTTCCTATCTGGCAGATGAACTTGACTCAAACCGGTTTGAATTGAACCCTTTATCGTGTTTATCCAAACATTTCTGTTTGTAATGAAAATCACTATGATCATCAGAATCGAGGTGCAAGTTGGTATTATCCAGCCAGCTCGCAGTTGACATCTTTTCCATAGGTTTCCTGGGCTTTTATCAGCCTGAGAACCTTGTGAGCAGGATAGCCCGTAGGTCTCATGGCCCGTCGCAGGTCACGGGAAGATAGGGGCGATGCTCCGGTGAACAGATAGACGTGCCACATCTTGTGCTTAGACGTGCCGCACATTTCGCCAGGTCAAAAATGTTTAAATTGGGAGGTGATTTCTTCAGCGCAACTTGAGTCTGAATATGCTTGCTTTACTAGCATCACTGAGTCACTGAGATGAACAAATTTAGGTTGGACGTGAGTCAATACGACTTGGGAATGGTTTTTTCCTATCATATCTTTTACATAAAAGCTGCCGAAAAGGATTGGGGTGATATTATCGAGCTCCCCATGTTTTTCTGTTCGTGGTGTCTCTGGCTAAGCCTGCTGAGAGCTCAATATAATATCACCTGTCTGGATTGTTGCGCATCGCATGAATGCCTCAGGTTGGAACCCCATCCTGGCTTCAGTCCTATGGTTTTGGAATATGCTTTTTTTGATGATTCAAATCCTTTTTCCGCGATGCGTTGATCGACTCCTACCATTGTTTTCATTGGTGGCTCACCTTTACCTGACTTTGGTATAGACAGTGTAAATGTCAAGGAGAAACAGATGTGCAAGTGGGACATAGTTGGTTTTCAAGCCTCCGAGAAAGGGCAGTGACAGGAAAAGCGAGTGGTTCAAACAAACTGCTGGCAATTTTGTCCAAGTGCTTAGGAGAATACGAAAGTGATCCTGATCCCGCTGCAAATGGTGTGGATGATGAACAACAGTTGCTGGATGAACTACCGAAGCTGGTTCAGAGACAGCCCAAAAAGTTGTTGCAAGAGCTGAAGGCATTGGTGGCGAAGTTCTCTCGTACTGAAGCTGAGAAAAAACATTGGAACGGTGCCTCAATGCAACCCCAAAATGATTGGGTGACAGTTGTCCATGGTAAGCCAGACAAAGCCACGAATGCAGAGAAAAGACCGGCAGTGAACCAACAGTTGCCGGGAAAGTTGAGAGCAGATGACTGGAATGCCAAGATAGCTCAAGTTGAAACAGAGAAAGAAGTCGTGCTCGCTCCTGTGAAGACCGAAAATGCGGCCGACATGTGGGCATTTTCGAAAGCTTTGCCAACAGCCAAGGCCACACTTGTGTTGCCAGAATCCTTTCCGGTGCACGAGTTGTCAACTAGTTTAGATCCACAAGCTGCAATGCGAGAGTGCCTATGCGGGTGCGAGGAGCATTTGTGCAACCGAAAGTTTGTTTGCTCAAAGATGCGCCGCAATTTGACCGGAAGGAAGTGTCAATCAAAAGTGATTCCAAAAAAGTTGAAACGGTAGTTGTGCGAGCAGCCACCCACAGAGATTTGGTGGCCAGCTTTGACAGACTACAGCGAAATTCGGGACAAAGCGTTCGTTCCTGGATTCAATGGTCAAAGAGTTGTCAAGTTGGGGACACTGGGGATGGAACCTGTCAGGTCAAATCGTTTCTGGTGTTCTGAGAGTTGACCTGAGAGCTGTCCCTGCGCTACTGCGAGCTAGTGGCCAACGTCACCAGTTGCATCGTTGGTACTTTGAGCCACTGCGCTTTGATGCTCCTTTGTCCAAGCCTTTTGACAAACTCCTTGAGACACACTGCGTACAGGATGTGACATTGACTATTGAACAGCAGCCAAAGCTGAAAAACAAGCAGCTTTGTCTGACCTGGGTGGTAGACTTGGTATACGAAATGTGGGTGTGCGGCAGATTCCTTCTTCAAGCAATTCGCCCAGGCCTCGTATTTGGAAAGTCACCGGGATACCCCGCTTTATGGGGGTGGAAGACATTGAAAATGTGCTCACATCTGCAGGTTTTTCTGAATTTGAACCTTTGGAAAAATTCCGTTGGAGACAATTCATTGGAATTACTTTCAAAGCTTTGTGGTCTGACAACAAAGATTTTGACTGTCAAATATGATGGTGACACACCCATTGAAGTCTGTACTCAAGGGCGGCGACAGCAGCAGCGTTGCGTGACTATGCCTTTGCCAGGCGAACGACGTGTTCATTTTGCTCACCTCACAAAGTATGCCGACTCTTACAGTCGGCACTGGGATGGTTGTCACCCTAAGCAGGGTGACCATGTTATGCAAGACCGGAAGTCTGACCAGTATTTGGAGGAAGTTGGACAGGCCCAAGCTTGGGGCAGTGCGCTTGAAGTCACTGCTTTTCCAATACGCAAGACAGACCCATCTATGTTTTTTCTCCGGGAGATGATGTGGTTTACGTTTTAATCGAAATGGGCAGCGAAAAGCTTTGTTTTTGAAGTATGACAAAAGCAGCCAGCACTACACGAGCTTGATTCCTGAATCTGCTGAGTCGGCACCAAATTTCACTACAGTGTGCGATGGTCCCCATGTGGGCCTTCGCGGAGCGGCAAAGTTGTGTTCTTCAGCTGGCACAAGGGTAAGCGTCCAGAAGAAGGTCAAAATCCAAGTTCAACATACACGCGGAAGTCCAACAGGCGAAAGCTGGAAACACAATCAACTGGAACAAGACCTTCAGTTCGGAAGCGTTTGTGTGGGCAAATCAAACCTGGGGAAAATCAATCTTTATCCTCAGCGTTTCATTCTCAAGCACCTGCTCCTATGACAAAAAGGGGCACCAATGAGCGAGGTCATGATGGTCCTCCAGATTCTTTGAGCAAAGTTTTTACATGGCACTGTTCTGTTTGCATGAGGACACTCCGAGCAAAACGGTTTTCCCTTCTGCCCAAAAAGCGAAACGGACATATGAGACATGTCCATCCCAACATGCCAAAGTCATCCTTTCATACTTTGAGGACGCACTATGATCCTGTCCCTACTCCACCTGTTGGTGAACTTCCTCGCCAGGGTGTTTGGTGTGAATATTTTGGACGAGGGCTGCCATCGTTGCCTGAGCCCCAGAAGAGGTTGAGCATTACATGTCACTTCAAGCAATGCGGTCAACTCCAAGAAATGCAACAAGGAACGCAAATGCAAGGAAACGAAGACGTAGCAAGGCTGGATGGATGGGTCAAGACTTTGCTCGTGCCTGCGAAGAGGAGTGTCGTTTGTATGGGGAGGCCGCCGGACATAATTTGGTTTATTTCCCGTCAGATGCTGTCAGATATGCTATGGTGACTTGTGGTATCTGCACACGCTTTTGGAATTCTTTGAGCGGTGTCAAACTATGTGGCAAAGATTCACAAGAACAATGGAGTTGAATGTCCTGGTGCAGGCGGTCGGCTTGCGCAGCTGAAACGAAAGAGCAGCCTGCAGTTGTGGGAGCAGTTCCCTTCCTGGAGACAGAAGTTGGCGCGAGCTTGGTGCCTGCAACCTCAGTAACGTAAATTTTGCAATCTACTCCAAAGGATTTTGGGAAAATTGCAGCAGAAAATGGTCATAAGGTCATCGCGATGCCTGAGTTCCGATCAGTTAACGGCTATGATGTCACAGCCTGTGCTTGCAGCAAGTGCGCGCAGATGTGGTGTTCACCCAGTGCTTTCTTTGCTTCGGCAGGGTTGTACCCTCAAGTGCCCAGGTACAGCTGGGCGGGTTGCACTCATGGGTAGCAAAAAACGCAGTCACATTTAAAAGCACTGGTCCAAAAAGCAGAGGACACTTTTGGCAAAAGCATGGAAACTTCAGAAAGCTGAAAGAGACAAACTCAATCGGCCTTGCGTGCAGGTCAGTGGGTGGCAGCATGACCTTGTCGAAGATGGCCATGTGGAAAGCAACCCGGGTCCGTCGTCGTCATCAAGTTGTGCCTTCTGCATCAATACTCGAGGCCGTGAGGGGGCCTACCGAGCCTTAGACTTGATTGCTGTGAACAAACCGCATATGATTACTCTGCAAGAGACAACCATGGATGAAGAGGAGTCTCGGCAGTTTTCTCGGATTGCTGCTGCTCGTGGCTATCGCGCTTGGCATGTTACAAGACCTTCCCGTGTTGATGCTGAGAATAGAGTTCATTGACGTGGAGGTATTTCTGTCTTAGCTAGACAAGATATTCGTGCTGCTTGCTCACCAGCATGGTTTTTTGGATGAACATGGTGAACTTCTGGCAATAGATTTTGTGACATTTTGCTTTGTTTGCGTATATCAACGTCCTAACGTTGCTGCCCCTTCTTTGGATCTGGATATCAATGAATTTCTGGCCAGACAACAGCGCGACACTCCAGTAGTTTTAGTCGGTGAGTGGAATGAGGTTCCAGTGATTGCGGATGACCGAACATGTTGGTATGTCCAAAACCGCGGGCAGGCTGTGCCCAGCCACTGGAATGGAAACTTTTTTTTGGATTTTGCCAAAACGAACAATGCAGTTGCTTGTGCGAATTTGCAGTATAGAGAGGAATGTATTTCGGATCACAAGATTTTGCAGGGGGAAGTCTTGACTCACTGTGACCATGATCCTTCTGCCAGGTTGATTGGCACTCGCGGCCTTCGTCCGAAAGATGTTGGGCTTGACAAATGGAGTGAGGCGCTTGCTCAGGTTTGGCGTCTACAACCAGCTATTCCCAGCACTGACACTGAAGAGGAGTGGCGTGTTTTCAATGCAATGCTTGGGTTTGCGTTGTGGTGCTCAACCCACTTGTCGGAGATAAGGTGGTGCACCTTCTTTTGCAGAACATGTATTGATCTTAATTTTCAGAACACTTGCAACACTTTTCGCTGGCAAAGGTTGGCGAAACTTTTGGGCCATATCAAGGAATATCATCGTCAACTCTTGCTTGAGCAGGAGCAGTCTGAGCTTTTGCACAATATCTGCAGGACATGGCCGAGAACTTTGCATGGGTCCTCTGGCTAGCTAGTGAACGAAGAGACGATTCAAAAAGAATTGCAGAAAGAAGTGGAACGGACTCGTCAACAGAGAATCCAACATTGGTATAGCAAAATGTCAGCTGGGCAAAAGGATGCCACGAAATGGCTCAACGGACAAAAGATGGTATGTTCCTCTTCATTGGCGTATGATCAACGTGGTGAGACCAAGACTGTTTTTGGTCCAGCTGAAGGTTTGCAGATACTGCTTGATTTTTGGTCAGCTATTTGGTTTCGTCCGAACTTGACGAACTACGATGAGGGTTTGAATTTGTGGCAACAATTTGGGACTTCTCAGGCTCTTCAACCTTTCGCTTTGATTGCTTTGGATTTACAAAGGAGTGCTGCTCGGATGGTGGGATCTAGCGGTGGTGTCGATGGTTGGGGTGGTTCTGAAGTGGCCGCATGGCGTGAGGAAATTTGGCAGACCTAGTCTGATCTGCTTGTGGCTGCTATGCGTCCAATTGCAGTGCAATCCGTTCTGTGGAGCGCTGGTCTGGGCTGAAATGCTTGGCCATGTTGGGTGAAGTCAGCAACGTTGGCTTCAATGGGGCTCGCATACTTTGCCTACATGTGTCCACGTTTCTCAAAGGATGCCACTGGGTGATTCCTTTTCACCTCTGTCCTGTCCGCTCCTCTCCGTGCTATGGTGTTGCAGGAAAGGCTTGAAGGTCTCAGCCATGCGGCTCTTCTGGATGACAGAACGTTTGTGGCATCCAATGCCACACAAGCAAGACGAGTTTTCTTGAACTGGTGTTGGTGGTCAAAAGCCTTTGGTCTTGAGGAGGACCATGCCGAATTGAAAATTGTTTCTCGCATGTCCAGCCAGCGTTCTGAGTTGCTTCAGGTTGGTTTTGATGCTTCTGCAGTGGTGGACCAAGCGTGTTGATTTTTGCAGTAAATTGAATACAGGTCAACACCACACAGCCCAGCAGCGTGTGAAGGAGGCGCACTTGGTGGCGAAAAAGCTTTGCAAGGCAAAATCCATTCCTACAAAGACATAGCAACTGCTGTGGCAATCAAAGGTTGTACCCAAAGCCACCTGGGACTGTTTTTTTCCATGTGCCGAAGATGCCTCAGGTGCAAGCCTGTTTCCGGAAATTCACGTTTGTGCATAAACTTGGAGCTCCTGATTTGCGAAAGATCTTGTATGGACATAGAGCTGATTTAACTTTCATGGCAGGTTTCTCTGCTTGTTGCGCTCTTCGGCGAGCGGTGACGAAAGGCATGATGGCATGGGAACATCGGCCTTCCCGTGGCACTGCACTTGGCAGAGTACTCTGCGTAGATGGCTTGATACTTTTGGCTGGAGAGAAACTGAACCTTGGCAGTGGGCTCATGATGCTCTTCGGTATGGTATGCACTGGACGCAACTGATTCCTTTGCGGCAGCTTGACCGATCGAAACCCTTGGATTCTTTTTTGACCATTTCGTGAGGGAGTCCTGGCGGTTTTGGCTGTTTACCTCTTTTCTGCAAAGACAACGTCGTGATGCTTGGGCACTGCGACAGGTTGCTCGATATGATGAGGAGCGTTGCAAGAAGACTCGAACTATGTTTGAAGCTAGCAATTTTCATGGCAAAGCATTTTTGGTGGGAGCAGCATGCAGTACTGCTTACTGTCAAAAGGTGAAGCACGGCCGTGCCGTGCAAAATCATTGCCCGTGGTGCCAATGCTCTGTCGTCCCCTCTTGGGACCACTTGTGTTGGCAATGTCTGCAGAGACGATGGGCCTGGCCTGCCCTTCCTGAAGGCAGTATGTACAATGACATGGTGCTTGCACATATGGCTCATGTGCGAGGTGATTGACAGAGACTGATGTGGCCGTGTGCCACACACCGGCGGTGCAATCCTTGAGGTTCATCGTCGGGCCATCAAAATTATATATTCACCGTCAACTCTTTCATCCCGAACAGTTGATCAGCTTCGACACCTTGCGCAGCCCGCCGCGTGGGGTTCTGCCCTTGAAGTCACTGCGTGCGCCATGACCACAGACCGACCGATTTATGTCTACTCAGTCGGCAAAGGTTCCATGGAAACATATGTGTTTAATCGCTCTGGGAAGCGCAAGCCGCTATCTTTGAAATTTGCCGCTGAAGAAGAACACTACACTTGTTTGAATCCTGCAGCTGAATTTTATGACAGCTGATACCACTGGTTTGATTGAAGGGCCACATGTTGGATTGCGCGGAGCGGCAAAATCTGTCGGGTCAGCCAGTGTGGGCACCCGCCTCTCTGTGCAACAGCGTCTTAAGACCAGTTCAGTAGGCACCCGCTCCTCAGTTCGCAAGCAGCTCCAACACCGTGCGTCCAGCATTCGTTCTTTTGTATCTGGCTCCAACACTTCAAAGCTCCTGGCTCTTTTAAAGAGTGCAGGCCCCTCATCGACTGGTTCAGCTTCCTCTTCTACAACTTCATCTTCTAATAATTTCATGTGGATCTGTGATGAATGTCAGCAACCTTTGACCGGAGCAACAAAGGCCCAGTTGTCCCGTAAGCGTGACAACCACATTTCAACACGGAATCAGGGAGTTCCCCGAAAGCGTTTTCATGTGCTATATGAGCCCTCTGGAGTCGTCGACACGTCCACGGATATACCATGGCAGCAAGGCTCCTGGGAATGCGCAGGGTGCGGTGGAATTTTGCCACCGTTGGCCAACCGACATCAGAAAATGCTAAGTATTCAAAAGCATTTGACTCAGTGCCCCATGGTGGATAAGTCAAACAGAACGGCCTCGGCCAATAGTTTGGCGCTCATCAAAAAGTACGGAGGAACTCGACCGTATGTTCGGGGCCTGAAACCCGGGAAAGGTAGAATGATGAAATGCAATTTGGCCCTCCACAAGATTGCTAATCAATTCTGTGAACTCCGTGATTTGCAGAAATCGACCAACCATGCCTTGCGTAGAATTGAACGTGATAGTGACAAGGGCCGGGCCAAGCAGGAAGCGCTCAATGTGGCCTACACTTGTCAGACATGTTTACGGGTTTGGAAATGGGCTACCTATTTGATCCTATTTGAGGATAGACAGTGAAGATGGCAGTCGTTGCAATGGTGAGATTGGAAGATGTGCCAATATTACGCAGCAGTACCACTCGCCAGTTTTTCAGAAAGGGATCTCCGACTCTGCAGCGTGACCTGTGCAAACTTTGGGGTCTCAATGCGAAGGAAAAGAAATCCTTCACCGTGAAGGGTGATGCCTTCAAAAAGCTTTGTGGCCGGGGTGGACCGAGGGCCGAACAACGTGACAAGCGGCGAGCTGCCGTCATCACTTCCCGTCGAACGGCGAGATCACTTTGGATCTCCAGGCACCTTCGCATGACGCGTCAGGACAAATTGGTTGAGGAAGGTGTTGAACCAAACCCAGGACCTCATTTGTCTCTTCTGACCCTGAACGTTGCTGGTGGCTGGTGAAGAATTTTTTGGGAGTTTCTTGCGTTCTTGCGATATTTGGAAACAGTGGCTCAACCGCCTGATGTGATTGCGTTGCAAGAACTTGCTTTTGCGCAGGCCACAGTTGGACGCGCAGCTGCTCGTGTGCATTTTCTGGGATACCGTTTCGTCTTCGCGCCACCCGAGCCCTCCAATGATGGCAAGCTTCGTGGTGCTGGATGGTTGGTGAAAAACACCTTGGCGACAATTGCTTTGGGCAATTGCAAGGATTCGGGCGGCTCAGCTTGCCTTTTGGGGTTTCCGTGTTCTTATTTTCTTTTTGGAGGAGTCCCAGCACTGATGATTTTGCCGACTTGTGGCATTACGTTGAATCTGCTCGTCTGGCCGCTTACCAACGTGACCAGGCTTTTGCTATTGTTGGGGATTGGAACCTCACACCAGATGAAAATTAGTTGCTTGTGCATGATATGCACCTTCTGGCTTTCACTGAAGCAAATACTTTTGTTCCTACTAGATGGGAGGGCGAGAGAGCCATTGATTACTGCTTGCTTTCTTCAGAACTTTGGGGAGAAGCGCTCGGTTTTTGGGATTCTCGCTTCAGCAATCGCAAGGCTATATATGTTTTTCCATTTGCACTTTCAACCGGTTCATTTGAATTATTACATCGTGGCGCCCATTGCCAACCTGCATGTCGCAATGCTCTTGCATTGATACTATGCGGAATGCCGTGGATGCTTGTTGGGATCAATTGTGCCCCTCCAACTGAAGTTGTCGGTGATACTGATGCAGAGTGGAATTGGCTTTCCTCCCTTCTTGAGAACGCATTGACAACAGCCAAGATTACCGTGGATGGCCTGGCTCCTGCTAGCCTCAGGCGCAAGGGCGCCGCTCTGAGTTTTGTGGCCGCTTCTGATGAGCGCGTTGCTACATGCAGAGTTGGTCGGTACGTTGAAAGAACATATCGCAAATTGTTGGGCCGCTTACGTGAGGTCCAGCGGCAACGGCGTCGGGGACGTTCTAGTGCTCCGCTTCTTCGCAAGATTACACTTGCTTGGCCTTCTGATATTCCGTGGCAGGGTGTTGACATGGCAGCGCAACAAATCGAATTAGTTTTGGCAACGTTGGTACAGCAAGACAAAAACCGAGCCTTGCGTGAATGGCGTCAGGCTGCCGGGGGCAAACAAGCGACTATGTGGCTCCGGGGGGAAATTTCTCTACCGCCCCGGTCATTTTGAATCCGGCTGGTCTCCCGACATCTGGCCCGGAAGAAGGTCTACGTGAGAGCAAAAATTTCTGGCAAGAAATTTGGATGCGTGATGCTGCGTCAGCCCGTGAACAGGAACTGAAAGATATGTTGGATGCTGGTATCGTCCGGCGTCGCCTTTCTTCTGACAATTGGCTTCCTGCGGCCTTGGTCTTGCAGGCCAAAGCCAAGCATATGGCTGGAACCGCTCCTGGATTGGATGGTTGGGATGCCAAAGAGTTGGCATTACTGCCTGAAGATGCGTTTGAACTTTTTCGTACTTTGGCTTTCGAATGGGGTGCTCGTCAACAATGGCCTAGCGTGTGGCAAAATATTCGACAGGTGTGCGCAAGGATGACGCGCCTCCTTTGGACCCTTGCGCAGCCAAGAACATGCGACCTATTTCAACCTTTTCTACTTGGTGCAGACTCCTCACGAGTTGTTTCATGGCTCAGGAACACGTGCAAGCTTGGATTGAAGTTGTTCTTCCCCTTCAAGCTCACGGTGGCATTCGCAAACGATGGGTTGCCGCCGCCCTATAGTTAAAATTCTGCGCCAGTTCGACCAGGGCGGCGCTGCCTTGGCGCTGGGTTAAGCAAAATGCTTCGACCATGTGAATCCTTTGGATGAGCCTATCCAGGTTCAAACTTTTTTAATTGGGGGGGATCCTGTGAGTCCTCTGGGGCTTTTGTTGGTTTTGAGTGACGCTATCTCTGACATGTGCAACACCTGTCCTGAGGTCAGCATGGCAACTTTTCTGGACGACCGTGTCTTGGTCGCTAACTCTGTAAAGACCATCTTGCAAGCCCGATTGGAGCAACAGACTGGGTTTGATCGAGAACCACCACAAAACGGTAGCTTTTGCCCCGTGACCTTGCCGTCCTCGCCCGTGGATCGGGGACCTCGGGGACCTACTGGTGGAAGCAATGGCTTCGTACACTTCGTCGTGAACGAGTCGCTTGGGCCGGGCAACGTGTTGGCCAAAGGCGCTGCCCTTGCAACCGGCTCTTCTTGAATAGATTGGAACGTGTCCAGCGCAGAGCTTTGGTGAGGCTTGCCTGCGCTGAAGTTTTGTTGCTTGCACCTAGGCCTGCACGGAGGCGCAAGCGTTCTCACTCACATTCTGTGCCTGCTTTTTCACAGCACCTTGAACATGGAATGCGTCTCCCGCCTGGGTGGGAGTAAATCTGAGCGACTGTTAGCTGGCTTGCAAATGTTACTGAATGAAGTAGATAAGCACGATGACTGGGAAGTTGAGCCTGAACGAGATGGTGATGCTCTGTTTTTGGCTTTGCAAGCTCTTTTTCGCGAAAGGCCCAAAAACCGTTTACACAGAACTGGCAAGGGTTAAAGGAACAGGCAAAGGAGCCAAAGGCAATCAGCCACCCACCGTTTTGCAAAAAGGGGACGGCCAGTCCAACGGCAAAGGACAAGATGTTTCTGCGTCGCATTTCAGTGGCAAGGGCAAAAGCAAGGCATCTGCTGCCCCGAGCGCCGTTGCGTCAAGCAAGGGCAAAGGGAAAGCCGCTCCCGGAGACAGTGGTGGCGCGTCAGAAGCTGACTCTTCGGCCTGTTGCCAAGAAAGGAAAAGGAAAACCACTGCCTGACAAGGCGCCCGAAATTGGCAAGCCTTGAGCAGGAGACTGGACAGGGTCGGTTGTCACCACGGCGGAAGCATTGGCTGGTTTGCGACTGCCTTTTTGTTTCCAACTACAAAACGCAGGGTGGTTTTGCTGCGGCCAAGGAGAAAGAGCTTGGGGTTACTCCTACCCTTTTTTCTCTTCCACTGCATTTTTCAAATGGGCTTCGTTTTGTTCAAAGGTACAGCCGTGGTGTGGAGCGCCCAAGGCCAAAGTTGCTGGAATCCAAGTTCAGCTTTCTACTACTGCCAGAACTGTTTCAGTGGTTCTGCGAGCCAAAGCCCGCCGAGATGTCAAGAAGAACGCAGGATTGAACCTTCGCGCTTGGGCTTTGCACTGGTCTTCGCTCTACAGACTTTCGTGACACTTGGGGATGGGAACAATTTGGTCATAAGTCATAGTGACATACAAGGTTTGGTCAGGGTCAACCAAAACAAAGCTGCTCAGCTCCTCATGACTCATGGTGGTAGTTGGTGGTTTCTGGAACCTCTACAATGGGCGGCCCCTCTCTCACAGACTGTTCCGCCTGCTGTTGAATGGATCGACTCAGAGGACATTGGTGCAGCAGCCAAAGCAGCTTGTGAAGCTGCTCGGCGTGATGGAATTGGGGTGGTTCTGGGTCAACGACAAGTAGGCGATCGAAAGCCTCGCTCCACTGCCGGCGCATCAGCCACAAGTCAACCTGGCGCCGTGTATGGAAATTTCTGGGGGTATACCCATGACATGTTCGAAGAGGATGTGGTCAAGATGGCTGAACAAGCGGGTTTC
The DNA here is from genome assembly GCA_003297045.1 of Symbiodinium sp. clade C Y103. NCBI lineage: Eukaryota > Dinophyceae > Suessiales > Symbiodiniaceae > Cladocopium > Cladocopium sp. clade C. The sequence continues at coordinate 79,784 of BGPT01002041.1, read as the reverse complement.
AGTGCTGTTGAAGTTATGGATTACTTTCGCTGGCGCAAAAGCTTAAGGATGGACAGTGCGAGCTACTCGTGCAGACATCTCGTCACACCTTGAACTACAAGCTGGAGACACCACAATCATGGCTTCGTCTGATTTTGGCCGTGCGGATCGCAGAGTTCACTATGCACTGCCTTCTGAGCGGCGCATTACATCTGCCGAGAGTGCCAAGCTGCTCCCGCCCAGAAGATCTCCGGCAAAATTTCCTCATGGAGCCAAGGCTGGTTTCGGTGTGGCAACCTGATCCCATGGAAGTGGATGGAACAAAGCGAGAAGGGTCGGGTGGTGACACTGCTCAGTCGGGATCTGAAAAGCCGCCCGCAAAGAAAATCAAACATGCTGAGGTCCCTGCCGGGCTGGCAGTTGTTACTAACGACGGTCAAGGCACTTGTTTATTTCAGGCCATTTCTGATGCTTTCAAATTGATTGGTCAGTCTCTTCGAGCCATGGCTGTTTTACTCATTCACGCAAATACAAGGAAGCCTATGAGCCGGCTTGGGGCATGTGCACGCCTGACTCGGCGGAAGCACCAATGGATGCTGCGGACTTCGAAAAATATTAGGACTTACTGGCTGCTGAAGGTTCATGGGGCGGCGGTTTGGAGCTCACTGCTCTTGCCAACGCGCTCAATGTTTGCATGCGTGTATACACTGGTGATGGAACCTATGTTTTCAGTATATACTGGTAGCAAAACTTTGGTGCTGCGCTTTCACAAGAAACATTTTGAAGCTTTGAAGGGCCAAATTCACAGTCCTGAAGATTGGGGTGTGCTCAAGGAAGGGCCTTCGTCCTCCTCGTGCGTGGGCGACCCAGCGGACAGCTCTCACCTTGCTACTGAAGTTGTGGTGGTGGCTGACAAAGGGTACAGGAGGTCAACATGTTTCGTTTGGTTATCCTGCCAGCAGTGCCATGTTTGCAATGTCTTCTCGCACTGTGCCAACTGAACCCAGTTCCAATGATTTTCCCATGGGAGTAGGGGGGATTGCTGCGTCCCTACTCCACCCTAGCAGCAATAGTCGCTCATGTTCCAGTGGCTTTCGTTTCCAACATGTTTCCTCACCTGCTTGTCCACCATTGGACCGTAGGAATGTTTCAGATTTGCAGAGTCGTCGTAATAGAGGTAGGCGTGAACGCCATCAATTAAGAATGGATCAGAAACAAGCAGAAGCAAGACAGTTGAAGAGAAGAATGGTATGGAATCAAGTGCAAAGAGAACAGCGCATAGCGGAAGCAACCCATAGGGATCAGCAACAACTGCCACATATCATGGTGCCAGCCCAATCGGGCTATGTTCGTATAGGCAATGTAAACATGGAGAAGAGTAACCCCGAAAAACTTGAAGCACTCACATGCTTGGTTGCCCAGCGCGGCTGGGAGATCACTCTAGTGTCTGAGTGCGACCCCACGGCCCATGGCCAGGAATCGCCATTGGAAATGGGAAGGCGTGGCGTGTCCCGCTGTCCACTTCCACCACTGAACAACTTGATGAGTTTTGGGACGATGTCGCTTGTGCCACCAGACGTGATGGCCAGTTCCGACCTGCCGGCCGAATTGTGACGGCAGGCGATTTCAATGCGCAACTTTATGAACCAGAAGATGCCGAGTTGTCCTCGAACATAGTAGGCCGGTTTCGACCCCCATTTCGGCACATGTTAAATGAGTATGCATATGATAGAGTCGCTTCTTTGGATGATTGGGTCCTGGCTGACAGCTTGAGGGCGGCGCCTTATGGCAACAGACATCGCTGCACCTGGTATTCCAGTATTCACCGGCAGCACTATGAACTAGATTGGATGTTAATTGCCCGTAGGCATTTGTCCCGAGTGGTCAGCATGACTGTTCGACATTCCTTGGACCCATTGCGCACTCAACATTCGGCTAAAGAATATGTGTTCCGACTTGAACAAACTCAACGCCAGGGGTTCCGACATCACGTCCCCAAGCCTGACCTTCGGGTCCTGCGCGGCAACTCCCATGCTTCTCGTGAGGCCAGAACCACTCTCACCACTCAAGTTTTAGAAGCTGTTGGTGCGCAACATGAACCTGTCACCTACCCACGTTTGTGTGCCATTGCCGCTCAGAAAGCTGTAGCAGTGTGTGTGGAAACCAACAATCAATGTCAGGAGTTGCGGCGGAGAAAGCATGACTTGCAGGCTCATTTGACAACAGACCCTGCCAATGCCCAGCTTCTTGACGAACTTGACTCTGTACGAACACAGCACCGTGACACCAAAAACCAACAACGGCAGTTGCAACGACAGCTTGAAAAAGACTACTGGGACGGTATGTTGGCCGACCACCCAACTCAAGTGGCCAACTCGTTCCAATTTTTTCAACCATTGCGATTGTTCGCTCTCGTGGCAAATCCTCCGGAATGGGACGGTTAACCCTTTCATCCCAGAAAAAGGCGGGACCACTTCTCCAACATCAGCAGTGAACCTGACTTCCTAACCCCTGACATCTGCGACTTTATCCGCACTTCGCCTGTCACCAATGAAGTTCGTAGGTTGTCTGACCAGGACATCACCGAGGATCCAGACTGCTATCAAGACCTTGTGTGGCAGGGGCTGGTGGTGGAGATGGTCTGCCACCCATTGTTTTGAAAACGCTATTTGCACCCCCACCTCGCAACAGTCATGTCGACTCTGGTACGGGAGGTGTGGCGAACACCAGCAAGCCAATAGGCGGCTCAAGGACTGGATGGGGGCGGGCTTCAAGTTCCTCTATAGTTTTGGCTGGACTGGGGACGACTTTGAAGCTGACCTCATGGATTTCAAAAACGCTTATCGCACTGCCAACAAAGCACCTTTCTGGAAGATCTTGCAGATTATGGTTTCGACCCGGGCGGTCCTTTCACTAATGCCCTCCGCGGCTTCCACTGCTCCCTGAGCGCCCAAGGATTTGGCGAAGGTGATGGTACTTCACCCTGGGAGTGGAATGTCCTGTATAGCGTCATTGTCAAGTTTGCCACACTGCAGCACCGTGCCAATGCTGAACGCCGTGGCTTGCGATGCGGCATGCCATGGCGGTAGAAACCGGACATGCAACTCGATTCCAGCTGGACTCGCGAGAATGACCAAAGACGTTGCCAACACACTATGGTGGAAACCTCAATTTTTGCAGATGACACTACTTTGCATGGCAACAAGAAGGAATTGCATGACACTGACCGCCTGGGCATATCCGGCATGGATTGTTTTGCGCAAGCAGTTTCACAATGGGGCTCTCAGGAGCATGAAGGTATACGGGAAAGACATCTTTACGGCCAGGAAACCGAGGTGTGTCTTGTGGGCGGCGGTATCTCGCCTCAACAGGCAATATCCTTCGTGGCATGAAATGTTGGTCTAAGATCCGCCCCGCCCTTCAACACACACGACTTTCGTCATGACGTTTGTGTATAGTCCCCTTGCATACTCCTGTAAAACTAGGGCCACCACCCAGAGGAACCTTAAACCGCTTCCATTCTACCATGAACACAGCTATCCGCTATGTGTGCAACACCAGATTGTCCCGGATGAGAGAACCAGGCATTAATCACCATGACCTTAGAGCCAAGTTAGGCATATACCCCCACTTAGTGCTGCCATGTCGCTAGAGCAGATGCGCTGGTTAGGACATATTGCTATATAGGATGCCCCCTAATAAGCCTAACACCTTCTCCAAGACCTTTGCCAGAGGCACTATTGCAGCAGGTGATTTCCAGCGTGTCGCATCATCCGCAGGGGGCCGTATCACCGCAGACGGAAAATCTTTGCCTGACATTTGGATTGGGTTGTGTCATCAACATGGTTTTTGTGAAGTTCAACTTCAACGCAAAGCCGCTGATCGCCAGGGTGAATGGTTCCCACTTGTGGATCAGCGGTATCGCCAAGCTGTGTTTGATGATTATAACCAATCCCACCATCATCAGACTGTATACAGTCCCCAATCCCGGCTTGCAGCCCTGGTCTCGCCCTGCAGGTCGCCGGGCCCTTTCTCCTGAAGCACATGAGCAACGTTGAGCAGCAACGGCAGCGCCGTGCCGCCGCCAAAGGGCAGCCCAAGCCAAAAGCCGCACCCAGGCCTGCTGAGCCAGCCGTTGATCCGGCCCTGCCACGGCAAGTGAGGCGGCATGTTGAAACAGGTCATACCCTGTCAGTTCTGACGGGGACAAGATGAAGCATACTATGGTCACGTGCGAGGTATGTACTCGCTACTGGAGTTCAGTGGCCGATGTCAAACGGTATGTTGCAAAAACTCGAAAACAGTCTGGTTTCCTTTGTCCGGGTCCCACGGGCCGTGCAAAACAATTCCAAAGTCAAAGCAATATTACGCTGTGGTCACGGTTTCCTATACATGGCGCGCTCGCTTGTCCAAAGCTTGGGCTCTCACGCCAAAAGAGCGCAAATACCTGGAAGGTTCTTTGAGAATTTTGAGGAAGCGGCCAAGCAGTCTCAGTACGGCCATGATGTGGTGTCTATGCCAAATTTTCGATCTGTTGGTGGCTGTGGGATCATTGGTTTTGCTTGTCGAACTTGTGCTGCGATGTGGTGCTCTCCCACCGCCCTTTTCCAGCGCCTTAACAAAAGCTTAAATGTTCAGTGCGGCGGTGTTTCAGGTAGAGCCCAGCTGTTGCATAGCAAAAAGCGACAGCAGTCTTGGCATGCTTGGAACAAAGAGCAACGCTTGCTGCTTGCAAAAGCACAGAAGTTAAAGCCTTCTGAGCGACATGCCCCGGACAAGCCACCTCCCCGGGCAAAAGTTTGGCAGCGTCGCTTGGTGGAAGATGGTGACATTGAAGAAAGTCCTGCTCCGTCGTCCTGTATTTTGGGTGTCTCAATGTTCGAGGTCGGGAAGGTGCTTGCAAAATTTTGTACTTACTGGCAAATGAAAAGAAAAACACATGTGGTTGCTTTGCAGGAAATAAACATGGCAGAGCGTGAAGCCTTGCAGTTCTCTTCTTTCGCGTTAAAGCGTGGGTATCGGTGTTGGTATGTTGCTCCTCCTGCCCGTGTTGGTTCCCTGGGTACAGAAATCCAACGAAGAGGTGTTTGTATCCTGGCCAACAGGGATACGTGCCACGCACCAAGCCCGGTGCTTCACTGAGCATGGCGAGATTTGAGCTGTTGATTTTTGCGCCTTTCTTTTTGTCAATGTATACTAACGTCCACGCACTGTGACCACAGGTATGCACTCTGAAATAAACGACATCCTTGCAGCGCAACGTCCTGATTTTCCAGCCTTCCTGCTATTTTGCCGATCAGCATACCGATGTGGATTTTGTCAACCATTGCAAAACCTTTCGGTGGCGCAAGCTTGCCACAGTTCTTGGTCGTGTTAGAGAATACCGACGACAGTTTGCCGCAGGGCGACAATCTGACCAACTGCTTGAGAATATTCAACGAACTTGGCCTTCAACGTGCTCATTCTCTCTTGATTGGTGTATCAATGATCAGAACATCGAAAAAGCGCTGCAGTCCGAAGTGGAGGCGGCTAAGCAACTGCGGTTAGACACTTGGAAAAGGAACATGATGAAGGGTGGTCGCGCTGCCACCAAATGGCTACAAGGTCACACAAACTTTTCCGCGCCTTCCCTGCTGTATGAGGATGATGGAGCACCTGCCACGGCGTCAACAACAGTCTTCATCAAATCAGAAATTCTTGGGCCTCCATCTGGTACCATCAACGCAACGTTGACGAAGAATTCGCTCTACATCAATGGCGTCGTCAAGGTAGACATTCATCTTTGAATAGGTTTGATGTTACAAGCCGCCAGCCGCACGGCTGGTACAAGTGCGGGGCCCGATAGATGGTCGGGTGACGAAATATCTGCATGGCCGATAAAAGCCTGGGTGATCTACGCGTGTCTTCTGCAACGATGGCAATTTTGCTACGAATGGCCAAATGCCTGGAAGCATAGCCGACAAGTTCACCTTCCTAAAGACTTCCCTCCAACGGTGTAACAATTCATGTGGCCAACATGCGTCCAATTTGTGTACAATCTATTTTGTGGCGGGTGGTTGCTTCTAGCATCACTCGTCATCCAAATGTTTTGCCCTGGTTACAACAAGTGTTGCCGTCAGAATCGTATGGTGGCGTTCCCAGTCGGGGTATTGACACTGCCTTGGCATCTCTTGAAGATGCTTTTCACTGCAAAAAGGGTATCTTGGTGACGATGGACTATAGCAAATGTTTCGACATGGTCTCTTCCAGCCTGGCCTTGAAATGCCTGGAAGCGGCCGGCTTCCTGCAAATTTGGTGTGACATGCTGGGGCATGTTTGGTTGGATCAGCATCGATGGTTACACTTGGGCACATGCTTTTCGAATACACCTGCGGTTGTGTCCGCTAGTTCAGTTTACCACAAGGTGACAGCTTTTCTCCTTTGACGTTGAACAAGCAGTTTTTCTGGATGATCGAACATACATCGCACAAAGGGCCAGCCAAGCGCGACGCGTTTATCTGAATTGGACTTGGTGGTCCAGAACGCTTGGCCTACGTGAAAACATGGATAAGATGATAAGCTCAAGATTGTCCTTCGCCAACGCTCCCAAACCTCTGAATTACTTCAGGTCGGATTTTTAGATTTTTGTGATCACTTGAAAATGGCAGGTAGCAATACAGCTCTGGCACTGCAGAACAGCAAGCTCAGAAACTATGCAGAGTCAAGTCTTTGCCTCTTAAAACCAAGCATGTGTTGTGGCGCACCCGGGTCGTTCCCAAAGTGTGCTGGGGATGTTTCTTTTGGACTCCAAACATGCAGTCTTTACAGGCTTTCTACCGCAAGTTCATGTACGTGCACAAATTGGGTTCCCCTGATTTGAGAAAAATCCTTGATGGGCACAATGTCGACACTGGTTTTATGGCTGGTAATCTGGTAACAAATGCTTTGCGGAAAGTGGCCATTGGTGGTCATATTATGTGGCGTGATCGATCGAGTTGCGGGACATGGCTGCATCGCGTGCGAAAGTGGCTTGCAAGCCTGGGATGGGAGGTCGCAGGACCATGGCACTGGCAGCATCATGGCAGATCTCTGTTGCAGAGATCTTGCACAGAGGTCTCTTGCATAGATCTTCCCAAGAGACCTGTTACAGAGATCTCACACAGGGATCTTGCCAAGAGACCTCTTACAGAGAGCTTGTACAGAGATTTTGCCAAGAGACCTCTTATAGAGATCTTCTACAGAGATCTTGCCAAGAAGTCCCTTGCATAGACCTTGCCAAGAGAGCTACTATAGAGAGCTTCTGCAGAGATCTCACAAAGAGATCGTGCCAAGAGACTTCCTATAGAGATCCTGTACAGAGACATTGCATAGGCCTCTATTGCAGAGACCTTGCTAAGAGGTCTCCTGCATAGATCTTCCCAAGAGAGCTTCTACAGAGATCTCATGCAGAGATCTTGCCAAGAGACTTTCTACAGAGATCTTGTAAAGAGATCTTGCCAAGAGGTCTCTCACATATATCTTGCCAAGAGAGCTAGAATCAGAGATATCAAAAAGAGATCTTGCCAAAAGACCTCTAAAAGACACCTTGTACATAGATTTTGCCAGGACACCATCACCATCATCCACCTTATCTTCCGCGTTGTCACTCTCATCCTCATCCTCCTCAACATCATCATCCTAAACGTCATCATCCTCCACCTCATCATCCTCAACATAATCCTCCTCCACCTCATCATCCTCAACATAATCCTCCTCCACCTCATCATCCTCAACATAATCCTCCTCCACCTCATCATCCTCAACATCGTCGTCCTCAACGTCACCATCCTCCACCTCATCATCATCAACATCATCATCCTCAACATCATCGTCCGCAACAGTACCATTTTCATTTTCATCACCATCATCATCATCATCATCAGCATCATCATCATCATCATCATCATCATCATCATCTGCATCATCCTTAACACTATCATATAGAATATGTTACATTGTCGTACATTGTCATACATTATCATACATTATCATACATTATCCTCACACCCCCACACTGTTTGTGGTTTCTTGCCAGGATAATTTTTAGCAGAAAAATGCAAAATAGTTATAATTTACGTTAAGTAAAGTTGAAAAAAAGTAGGAACGCAAAAAATTGCGAATATATAAAATATCTGCTGATAAGAGCAACCCCAAGCTGATCTAATAACCCTCTGATCCAGGGGCTTCGATGGAGTTAGTGAGAAGATTAGCATGGCCCACTCTTCAAGGGGGTCGAATTTACGGTGAACAAGTTCTTCTTCACATGGCGCATGTGAGGAAGGGTCGTCCTGGAGAGCGACTAATATTGTGGCTGTGTGCCACCTGGCGCCGTTATCCATGAGGTACGGCATCATGCATCAAATTTTTCCCTTCTCTCGACTCAGGTATTCAAAGCGTGCTTTCGTCCACCACTATGTCGGCGAGGGTATGGAGGAGGGTGAGTTCTCTGAAGCTCGGGAAGATCTCGCCGCGTTGGAGAAGGACTACGAAGAGGCTATGCTGGGGCCGTGGGTTCGGGTGTCACACTTTTTCGACTACATCTGAGCCTTTGATTTTTGATGGAAAAAACAAAATCAAACGGTAAGGGTATCCTGGATGTACAAGGTTGTAGGAATATTTTGGGTGTTGGATATATGACAATTCTAGATTTAGACCTTTGGTGGAAGAAAAAACACTTTGTTTTGGACAATGTGAATGTTCGTGTCAAGTCATACAGGGCGGAGAACATGCAAGACCTGCAGCATATTGGAACATTGCGATTGGTCTCATCCATAAATATGCTAAAAAACCTCATTCGTTGTCAGGTTGGCATCGAGACGGCGGAGGGCGAAGGCTTGTCACGACAAAAAAAATACGTTAGTCTTTTCAAAAACATAATGCAAATACATTATCAATCACCAAACAAATTGAACCTAAAAATCGGACATATGTTTTGGGGGATAATGATAAATTACATATGTGGTTGAATCCAGCATGCCTTTCGTTTCTGACAATTCGGTTTTGATCTTTGCGATCGCCATGTCCCAGTTATGTCCGTCCAGGTGAAGAGGAAGGATATGGAGACGAATTCTGAGTTTCCGGTGCTGGCGCTGGTTGAGGTAAAACCCAGCCAGTTGGCGCTGGGACGGGACTTTGGGAACCGAAAAAAGACAGCGGTGTGCAGGAATTTCGTTGTGGCCAGGGCGCATTCGCGGCATTCACATCAGAACTTTTGTTGACCTTGGGCAAGATTGCAATTCATGTGTTGGCGTGGAATGCAGCGGAGCAGGTTTCAAATGCAGTGGTTGTGGATCTACGATAAGTTGGTGGTGTTTGGTTTTGCATATATGGCATTGTATGGCATGCATATGTAGCTGCGTGCAAGGAGATACATACAAGATGTTACTGCTATTTCTTTAAGAACATTACCAGCATCCAGACACTTGTGACCTCAGGCACCATGACTGGTTGGAGGTTGAATCATTTTCATTTTCGACCTTTGCTTGGGTGATTCTGACATGTTTCATATTTTGTCAACAGAGTTGAATCCAGCAAGCAAAAACACGGCTAGCTAGCTATCTATCTAGGTAGACAATACATGTTTTTTTTCCATGCGTCAAGCAGAATTGCCACAAAGCTTAGGTCAGGGCCATTGAAGGTTCTCCTGGGAAGCAGGGGAAACCTAGTAAGCCGCCTGGGTGGCCCTGGGCCAAGGTTTACCATTTTGGAACCAAACATGCAATGCAGAATCCCCGGCCAAACCACATGACTCACTCACAAAACGCAGTGATTTCAAGCTTGCCATGTTGGATTGATGGAGGGCACGCATTTTCTTATGATTTGATGCAATCAACACAATTCGTCGGTAACCCTACGCAACCCTCCGAAATGGTCATTAGGCAAATTGCATGAACTATTTTTCATTGGGATGCATGGGGATGGCACGCAGCCAAAATTTGTAGTTTTTCAATCAATAGGGATGGGGAGTCATATTAACCAAGAACATGAGGATTACAGTAATTACTTCGCCGGAGTGGGACGACCATTTTCAGCGACGGCCAGCTGGAGATTTGTTTTCCTCGTTTTTTTGGTGGGAATTGAAAGCGATTGAAAGCGTAGTTGTACCACAATACACCAAAGAAATCCAGGAAATGATCTGGCAAGAGTTTCCAATTCTTGAATCGAAGCAGCCTAAGTCGGAGTTACACCGCACTGAAAAGTGGAGAAGATGCCCAATGGCCCAATGGCGGCACAGCAGGAAGTGAAGGACACTTTACATGTGCGCCTAGAATTCCAGTATGTTTCAATATAGTATTCCCTGAAGTGGCAGGTCACCCTGGAAAATATCAGCCAACGCAACGAGGTTTGAAGCCTTGGGTGTGGCCCAACAGCCACTTGGCTTGGACTGCGACACCTTCTCCCAAAATATGAAACACCCTCCAGAAACCATGATTTAGTAGGAGATTTATAAATGTTTGGGACCATTTAGGGGATATTTAATATCTTTGGGGGGATGGGATTGTACTATTATCTATTTTTCTATATTAATTTGCACATATACTGTATCTATGAGACTTCTCCTGCAAAACTGCAAGTAATCTTTGGGAGTGTCTTGTAGTAGTGTCTGGGCCATCTGGGTGAACAAGATGTCTCAATCCATGGTTCTCAGAGCTATTTACATAATTGGGTGGGCAGACCCATGTCGCGACTAGGATACCCAATTTCCTGATTCAGATTTTGGGAATCTGATCTCAAAAAAATACAATCAATTTCGTAAATTCCGTACTTTATATATATATATATATATATATATAACTATTAAAACCCACAACAGGCCGAATGATTTTGTGCGTCGTTTAAGTCAGCCAAAATTCAAGATCAGGTTCCCTCAATCTTTCAGCGTGGTTTCAGGCTAGTCGCTTTCTGACTAAGACTTCATCGCGTGAGAAAGAACAACAACAGATCTTTCACCATCTTCCATTTTTTTCCACATCTTTCATCATTCAAGATGAGATTTCCCCATTCCTTTCACCATTATATTCCCATTAGATTCCCCCTTAGTGGGAACTCTATTGCCAGCCATTTTAGCTTGTTACATATCATAATATATCATAGTATATCATAGTATATCATTGTCATAGTATATCATAGATAGATATATTCTATACATTGTCCTAATAAAGATTACCTATCCCAGTGTTTAATATCCTTTCTGTGGATGGTTGCGAAATCACCAGTTGATGTTGCTGGTTTATCCCATGATTTCTAGGCTTTCCACCATCCAAGCTGGTGCATATCCCAAGGAAAGGCCGCGTACGGCTGGAGATTACGGAGCTGCCGGTGAAGCGCTGGACACAGGCAGCCTTTTCGGGTTGTTTTTTTTCCCGCATGATGAAGTGGTGATCAACTGCAAATGAGGAGTTTAACCAACAGAAATGGTGATTGAATGTGATTTACAGGGCGTTTCAAACAACTATTTTTTTCATACCATCCGGTATTTTCTTGGAGTTTGCTGTGGAAAATGGATGAACACAGCCCTTTTAGCTCCATGATTTAGTTATGCTGATTTTCAATCGCTATGTCAAATTACCAGAGGGTAACTCGACCTCTAATCCCCCCAAAATAGCGGGTAGTTCTGGATGTTCATCTCCACCCCAAAATATTCCCAGAATATCGCTATGGATCCAAAACAAATAATCTGCTGAAGGTGGGATGACCTGCAGAATATGTTGGGTATGGTCCTCCTTGGTCGAGTCATATGGAGTTTTTCAAGTTCAATTGGATGCTGAATGCTCCGATTTGGGTATCATTGGGTATTTCATGTTACATGAGTACGGGTCAAGTCAAAAATTAAATGGAATGTTTGCATTGAGTATGTCTGGGTTAGTGAAGTCATTGTTTACCCCAATATTTGGATTGTGAACGCATAATAACATTTGAAGGAAATGAGCAGAATTTGCAGCCCCCTGGGTTTCAATTTTGACTGATACCATCATTATTTGAAACCACACCACAAATTCGTTTTGACATTTCCCAAAATTGGAGTTTACGCTGCACAAAATGGGGATTGCTACTTTAAGTGAGCAGAAACAGGATTTCTGCTCAATATCTGAGACACATTTTTCACAGCTTGGGCCATTTTGCAAATAGAATTCTAAGCTACAATTAGATTTCAACAAGGATGGGACAGCAACAGCATATGTTGGAACATGTTGCCGTGTCAGTCCCATTGGGTTTTGCTCTGACCTACCAGGGCATCTGCAGGGTTTTCCCACGACTAGTGGGTCAATTTCCGAATCTTTCAGTTGGTTATTAGCATATTTCTAGTAGTGAAATCCAAAGGTTGGGTTGAGTTGTATCATGTCTGACCCACACTTGCCGGATTTTGAATCAAGGAAGAAACATATAGGTAGTCCTTACGCTTGAAATGTGTTGAAGCCAAGTAGAAAGAACTATAGGGTCTCTATCAACGTTTCCCTTGAACAAACCCAATGAATCCCAATGAACGCTATATTTGGTGGTCAAATCTTCAATTGTGCTGCTTCAGTCATGTCAAGTCCTCAAGATTGATGGTCATTTCCTCCATCACTTGTGATGGTGAATCCATGTTAATCCCATTCGGGCGAAAACCACCTTGGGTGGGAAAACCACAGATTCCAATCGTGTTTCCGGTTTCAGTTATTCCTTCAAATCAGTGAATTGTTGGTTTCTTAACTCCATTTCTGATGTTTTTTTTTGTTTTGGGGTGAAGGTTGCTCCGCTTGTGTGCACAGGACTACAAGGATTGGCTCCTTGAGCAGCTTCCAAAGTCGGGAGAGAGGCTCTCGGGATCTGCGAAAAAGATGGAACATGCCAGGTTGAAATTATGGGGATTCAATGAACATCCAATGGGATTGAATTGGGGATTAGATGGGGATTTCATAGGGGATTTCAACTGCAATCACCTGGCTTGGCATCTTTTGGGCCTCGGTCAACAAGGTCGATACGGTGACGGGACCTGGAAGTTGATTCGGGGGCATCAGCAGGGGTATGATTCGGCGTATGTTTCGTGGAATGCTTTGCGCATGTGATATGCAGTTTTTGTTTAGGAGCAGCAGCAGCAACATCATCAGCAGCAGCATGATCAGCATGATCAGCATCATCGGCAGCATCATCAGCATCAGAAAAGCCATAAATTGAGATAAACATATTCCACTCCCATTCACACACCCACATATCATATCAAGATGGTTATAATATCATATTCCATTCTATCTCGTTATATCCCTTTACACGGTTTTATACCTCTGTTTTTCCTCCTCGACAATCACCATAAAATGGTTGGTTAAACCATAACCCCACATCATTCCTCATCCATCTGGCTTGAATTCCCTATTTTGTGGGTGACACGACCAGGGGGGGCAGGGATGATTTCTTTCTTTCTGAAGGATCGATGTGGTCTTTCTGGTCCTTGGGGATGGCATGTCATGGCAACTAATTCTGGATGGCTCGACAATCAAAACAGTCCTTGAAAGAGTAACAAACTTTCCAAGTGGGGTCAATAAACATTGAGCCATAGCCCGTCGAATGATGATAGCTGACGGGAAGACCACACACGCATCATTGAAGCCATTCCAAGTTGATCCAACATCAATTTTTCAAGGTCATCCAGGTGTCTTCATCCGTGCACTGATTCTTGTCGACCAAGTGCAGTTACAGTTCAGACTCTGCTGCTGAATCTTTGGTGCCCGGCCAGGCGCAGCCTCATCGAAGAGATCCGCGAGTACCATTCAGAGGAGCCGAATCCCTTCCAGCAACCTTGCGTTAGCGATCTATTCACTTTGGTGTCCCATAGAAACGCGGTTCTATTCTGACTATTCTCATAGGTATAAAACACAGCTGGTAGGTCAGAGGAGTAAATGATGATGATGATGATGATGATGATGATGATGATGATGACGATGATGATCCGCAAGACGGGGGAAGGAAAGGTTGCTCTTGGTGGTGATGCTGCTGGCACAATCTGGATTCGTTTTTGGTTAGATTATTATATAGGTCCCTGCATTTTACTGACTCCGACTTTACATGTATACATGTATATATATATATATGATATAAGATAATACAACATAGAATCAACTAATATGATGTACTATGATATGATATGATATGATATGATATGATATGGTATGATATGATATGATATGATATGATATGATATATATATACATGTTATATTCTATTATATTGTAGTATGTTTTATAGTATAATATAATAGTATATTATACATCATCATATTATATTATGTTATGTTATGTTATTTTATATTGTACTATGTTTTATATTGTACTATGTTATACTATATTATTCTCGACACATATATTTTCACATCTACCCAATGTTGCGTAATGGAATGTAGCGTTGTCTAGTGTAGTGTTACTGTACAGTACTGTAATGTAAGGGAACATATACATATATAATCATTGATGTAATCATTAATACACACATAACATACACAGAATTATGACATCACCCACCGCGGCGGCAGAACTCCGTTCGCTTCGTGCTGTCCATGACACCAGACAAGTTATCAGAGGTCACCAGGGGGTCGTGTTCCAGGTGTGAAAAATCCACCATTTTTGGATCCTTTTATTGGGGAAACCATGGGTTTTCCAGATCTATGTAAACGTTTACCCTAGGGTAACCATCAACAATGTTGACCTTCTCACGAATACCAGGCATTTCTTACTAGTTGGAGGCTTATGACATTGGTTTTACCCCATTTTTTGGGATGCTGTTTATTATGACCCGCTTCTATGATCGCTTGCTGGGATGGTTTATTCGTGTTTGACTTGACAGTTAAATCACAATTTTGGCTGCTTGAATCGATATTTTGGGTGGTTATATACATTCCAATTTTTGACATGTAAATCACCCTTCTTGATATCCCAATCCCAAGTATTCACGGTGAAATCCAAATTTTTGATGATTAAATCCAAGTTTGTCTATATAATGATCAAGACCTGCACTCAAAGCCTGACTCAGCCTGTCTCTAGGCGGAGCGGAAGGGCTTTGAGAAGAGCTTCCACCTCCGCTCCAGTACCGCCCACCGTTTTTTCACGACCATCAAAAATGATGGGTTTGTCTGAAAATAGGGGATCCCGAAATCCGCTGATGAATTATCATTTTCCGTGTGAATATGGTTTGTTCTATGTCATTTTTTGGTGTACATTTTCAGACAGACCCAGATGGGTTTTGATGGTGATTTAAGCATCAACCACGGGATTGTGACAGGAGTGGGGATCACATCGGATATGATGTGCTACTCAATGGGATTACAGGTCGACTTGATTTTTTTTCCCGGTTTGTCTACGGATTTTGGGGACGCCGTTCAAAATATGATAAGTTAATCATTGCACTCAATCATCACCCAAATGTGATATGATGACTATCATGAGATGAGATTGGATATAAAGCCATCGTAACCATCAGAATTTGGAGGTTTTTTTCAGGAAAAGGCATTGGATTCTGCAGGGAATGTGTTTGGACAGACTATTTCGGCCAAATATCGGTGACATTTGCTATATTTGTTATATTTCTATGCAAAGGTAACGTAGGAGATTCCAGGAAATGCAAACGTAACGATTGTAGTGACATATTTTGTCTTCACTATGGGTGTAATACTAATACGGTGTAATATATGCGTGTCAGTCTGTGTTGCCTTTGGTGCAGTCAATACCATCATCAGTGATTGAAATAGTAAATTGAATAATTACCTCCACAGAGGTACAGTCCTTTGTGAATATAAGATGCCGTTTTTTCGCATGGCAAAAGTGCCTGGCAAGTGTCTGTGTCAAACCCTTGGCCTGCTTTCTTCCCAAAAAAGGTGTGGCAAAATACCGGTGTTACATCATTGCCCTGGGATCAAACAAATAACCGCTGCAATATTTTCGAAAAAGTTTTTTTCGTTTCAGGTTTGGTAGTTTTTCGAATCAATTTTTTCCAAGCAGTTTTCCAGAAGTGGGCTCCGAAAAAAAAGGCCTTCTTTCGCCTTTAGCGGCCGAGCATGCCACAAGAACTTCAAAAACACAATACTTCGAACATTTTCCTCATCTCACACAGCCACTGATGCGCAAACAGACGCATTTCCGATTCCAACAACTACATGTGAATATATAATTGCGGTGCGTAGGTCCCACGCAACCCATACAGACCCAAAATGACCTAAAGGACCTAAATGAATCCAATGATGACAATGATGGTATATCCCGGCCCCTACCTCGCACTGACACCATGTAGATATACTGATCTGACGCGGACACTGACTTACGCAGACATGGGGAACCGGTCCCGGACCTGCGCGGACCCCCCGCAAACCCTGAGGCAGACCCACGCCGACCCACGCAGGGTGAAATATCGCACGGACGGGGACACTGAGGTGGACACTGCCACGGACACTGACCCGAACACTCACGCGGACACTGACGCGGACCCACGCAGAACACCCACGCGCACAGCAAAAAGCCTTGACGCATCCCCGTGCAAGCGTTCTGAAGAAGGGCTCTGCGTGGGTCTGCGTGGGTCCGCGTCAGTGTCCGCGTCAGTGCGGGATCGGGGTCCGCGTGGGTCCGCGTGGGTCTGCGTGGGTCCGCGTGGGTCCGCGTCAGTGTCCGCGTCAGTGTGGGTTTTGCGTCCGGGTGGGTCCGCGTGGGTCCGCGTCAGTGTCCGCGTCAGTGCGGGATCGGGGTCCGCGGGGTCCGCGTGGGTCCGCGTGGCTCCGCGTGGGTCCGCGTGGGTCCGCGTGGGTCCGCGTCAGTGTCCGCGTCAGTGCGGGTTTTGCGTCCGCGTGGGTCCGCGTGGGTCCGCGTCAGTGTCCGCGTCAGTGCGGGATCGGGGTCCGCGTGGGTCCGCGTGGGTCTGCGTGGGTCCGCGTGGGTCCGCGTGGGTCCGCGTGGGTCCGCGTGGGTCCACGTGGGTCCGCATGGGTCCGCGTGGGTGCCCTGTAGGTGTCTGAGTCAGTGCAGTGGTAGGTGACAACAATTTTCACTGTGTGCTGGTGCAGGTTCTTGTGGGGCTGCATGCCAAAATTTTGAAAGCGTTCATCTGCACTGCACAACAATATTTTGCACCACCCTTTACGCACTAGCATCTGCACAACACGATTATCAACATTACAAAACTTTGATTTGCGCCACCCTTTACGCACTGACGCGGACACCAACGCGGACCCACGCGGGGAGGTTTTTGGACCCAGATATGCTTCAGATATGTTAACGCTTGTAAGCCGATAACAAGGTATATATGTATGTATATTAGATATGTCTACATTGACGATATATGGTGTTGTATTCACGACACATGCACGCTATATTTTCAGGCAGATACCATCAATTCCCACTGGTCACTTGCTCTCCGTACGACATGGGACGATGATAGAAATAATCAGCAGGGAACTGATCTAAAGTTTTTCCTAACCTGTCTAGGAATTGCACAGGGAACAAAGTAATAGCAATTGGAATCATACTATAAACTCAGCAAAGATTGGATAGCAATCAAAGTTTGGATGCAAACCAGAGTTAGAAATCATATTTGGGTTAGTTGACCAAGTGATGAACCAAGGATGCCTCGGTGGAATTCCTGGTGTTTAACTGATAGGTCCACGCCTATGTTTGTGATATTGTTGTAGGAACAACTACAAAAGTGCGGGGACGCTACTATAAAGCATGTTCTTGTTTTCCATCCGTGAAGTTGTCCAAGGATATCAGGCAATATATAGATAAACGTCGTTGGGGACTTAGGCACTGAAGACCCCTGCATTGCAGTGCATGATTTCTGACCTTCACACGCTGGGCTTTTAGAAGTTGATCCTTTCAAGTTTATGGGTCAAAATGCCCGACCGACTAGTTTTCGTCGTTTTCAGGATCCAAAACCATCCCCCATTTATTACAGATGGATTCTCAAGGTTGGTCCAAAGCACCATCTCATCACTCTTGGAGATAAGATTGGCCCTAAGAATGAGCAACCCACAAAAGCCAATCAACCAAACAACTGGCGATTTCCCCTATATATCTGCGGTCACCTTGGATTGTTTGTACAATATTCAAATAGTTTGCGATTTAAATGGGGATATCGTGATATATACTCACCTGCCACATTGTTTCTTTCCAGGATATCTGAGACTAGCAATGTATTCATCCTCATTTTCTATTTCTTTACATTAACATAAATTTAGGGTATAACATCCCATTTTTATGGAAAGCCATATCTAAATCGCTCACCCAGCCGCTTCGTCCGCCATGCCGCCGCCCGTGCTGCTGGTGGTGGGTCCCCCGAAGGTGGGAAAGACCTCGCTACTGCAGCGCTTTCTCCATGGCCAATGATGCTTAGCAGAATCCTTTGGAAGAATGGTGATTTACCCTCTGGTAAACTCACATAGCTATTGAAAATGGACATTTATAGTGGATTTTCCCATTAAAAATTGTGATTTTCCATAGTTATGTTAGTTTACCAGAGGGTAACCAACAGAAATAGGAATTTTAGCAACAAACCATGGTGATTTCACCAAGAGAAATTGAGATTTAGCCGTCAAATATGGTGATACCATGGGAAATCATGAGATATCATGGATATTGTATATATATATATACATATTATATGTTATATTATATATATATTATATCTGGATAAACTTTATGTTGCCACCTCACATCGCGACGTCACGACGTAGATTGTGGTTAGGATTGGGGTAACTATGTTGTAAGTAGGTTGAAATGCGCGAACCTTTCAGGTTGGCGAATTACCCAAATTTATCAAGATAGATGGCCACATCATGGAGAAACCCATGGTTCACTGGTGATTGGCAATCAATGGGGACATTCATGGAATTTGGTGGACAATGGTAGCTCAATTGACTTATGGTGACATTGGATATGATGTCCATTATCGAACAGGGATGATGATTGCGAATGAATATATCGTGGGGAGATGCGGGGCCGGGTCAGAGTTTGTGTCGCGGGTTGGGCTGATGGCATCATACAACTTCAATTTGGGTTTGTCTTAAAATAAGATCCCTCCGAATTTGATGTTGTATCATCATTTGGAGGTTTCCTAAAATGGGGGTACCCCCAAATCATCCAGTTATAGGTGGGTTTTCTAGTATAAACCATCCATTTTGGGGTACCCCCAATCTATGGACCCCCCCAATTTTTTCAGACCCATTTTGTGGAAGCAGCTACTTTAGCTCACCCTCAAGCATCACCAACGAACATTTTGTCCTAGGTTTACATCAAACACATCCAAACCTAACCAAACTAATGTTGGTAAAGCAAAAATTAAGCACCCATATTATGATGGTTTATACCACCCATTTATGGTGACATTAGGGTATATCGTTTTCAACAGAACCAGGCCATACTTTTTGACATCATTCAGCAGCCCATGTTCTCTTACCCCAGGCGATGCCAATCCCAAGCCCAGCATCGGTATGGAGACAGGTGCCTGGCGTTCGGCTATGGTTAGGATTCGGGGGAGCATCCTGCCGGAAAATGCGTGATTGATAGCTTTTGATAGGTTAACATAGTTTTGACCAAACGTTTATGATATATTTATAATTGTATATCTATATAGTTATACATGATATGGGATATATCTATTGGATGTGTATATATATATATATACATAATGTCTATGGGATAGTTTTAGTTTTTAACCAGACATAAGTATGGTATATACATATATAATATACAATATCACTACAATCAACACTATGATATTTGGCATGTGCTCCCAATCTATCGCCACCAAGACGTGGGGAAAATGATGATCAACCATTGGACGGTTTGGGGTACCCTGTTTAATTATATATATATATATATTTGCAGAAAACACAAAAGTTTGTTTCGGATAGTTTGGGGGCTTTGGGATATACGATTATTTCCACCAATTGAGAAACTCACGGCGGATACGCTTGCTTACAGCTTGCAATTTGCAAGACCAAATGATTACATGGATATCAAATCTTTCTGAAAGGGAAGGGCACCCAAACACCATGGGCGAGGGGATAAATTCCCGATTTTCTTGGGCCGATTCTTCAATTGTCCCATCTTTTCCCTTAAGTTTGCTTCAAATTTGGGCGGTTCTTCACCATTTACCCCTGGTTTCCCAACGGTTTTTCCCTTGGAAAAACCGTGACGACATAGGCATGGCGTGGCACTTGGACCCTGAGAGCGCCATGTTTGCGGAGCTGCGGCAGTTGTTGCCGCAGCAAGGCATCGACTTCGAATTGATGGAGATTGGAGGTGCCGGTGTTTGTGGGGATGAAGCTGGTGGGATGTTAGTTGTATAATGTATATACTTCACCATCAACGACTGTAAACTATTGCATGATAGTCATTCTGATTGTTATTATTGATGACTATCACCACTGTTGCACGGTATTAGTGTACACGGTCAAAACTTATAATGATGTGTTTTCCTTGTATGTAAAGTAACAATGTTACCGAGAAATCAGGAGAGTCCTTATTTTACAAATCAGCAACTTCAACCAGTGGAGCGGCTGGGATTTGTTCAAGGGTCCATCATGAACCTAGTAGCAGTGCCGGTTCTAAGAACAAGGCTCACTATCATGACAGCAAGCCAAAAAGAGACAGAAACGCAATTATAATTAGTCACTATTCAGTGCAGTAGGACTGCATTTTTCTGCCAATTTTTTGAGGTTACCCCCCGGTAAACCAACATAGCTATGGAAAATCACAATTTTTAGGAGGTAAATCAACTGTAAATCACCATTTTCAAGAGCTATGTTAAATTACCATAGGATACTACAAGTAGTTCAGAAGCCTACTGCCAGGTCGTGAGCCGGTGCATCGCGCCTGGGGCGAAAAAGAAGGGGTCCAAAGTTGGTCGCGACCTCATGGTTTCCTGGTGAACTAACATAGCTATTGAAAATGGCCATTTATAGTGGATTTTCCCATTAAAAATGGTGATTTTCCATAGCTATGTTAGTTTACCAGAGGGTATGTCACATATTTTTGATTTGAAAAGCACACTTACCCTCTGGTTATTTAACATGGCCATGGAACATCACCATTTTGAAGAGGTAAATCACCATGAATCATCTATAAATGGACCATTTTCCATGGCTATGTTAGTCATAACCAGAGGGTATATTGATTTGCCGCTATGAATGGGTGAATGATGTAATTCTCATACAATTTTGATGATGTCCTGGAATGGTTTTGGGTATCTAGAAAGGTCAGCCGTGCTGACATGTCAGGTATCATCCAAATAAACTAGTGGATGTCTAGAAATTATGGCTCCAGAGATCGAGATTTGTTTTCCCATTCTCATGTGACGGGAATGTAACAGGAATAGCATGAGCAGTACTGGGACGGCAGCCAATGAAGATGGGCCAACAAGCAAAACATGATTGACATCACATCATAACCATCACCAATTGAACCATGGAGATGATGCAGTTTTTTGTCGGACATGTATGTAGATGCTGTCACATGTCACATACAATCACGGGGGTTCTTAAGATTGGGGCGGCACAATGTGCAATATCATAACAAAGAGAGGAATGGGGCCATTGTTTGGTGATTGGAAGGATTCCTGACCTTGAGAGATGTCTACCATTTTGATTGAAGGACTTTGGGTACCCTCCAGTCGGTCATCAAACATGGGGGATTTCCCTCCGAGTCGGATTGCCACGGCCAGCTCTCACAACTTGGCACTCTAGTCTTTGGTAGATCCATGTTGAGAAGTTATGACAAGTTGGTAGCAATATGTAGCAATCCTATTTAGTACAAGAAGTTATCCTGAATCTGGGGAGCCTTTGGTTTGGTTCAAAACATAGTGGATTTGTATCCACAAATGGCGGAATCGAGTAACTAGTACTGATATCCCCCCAAAACTATACTTTGAATTCGTCCGGTTTTTGCTTAAAGCTATGAAATCGCAAAAAAAATGCTAGGGATCAATCATGATCAATGGCTATAAATACACTCTTTTTAGGGGATGAACATCCATAAATCCCAGCGATTTTTGATGTGAAAACCAGGGGAACCCGACCTTAGGAGAGATGCCGCGGGGCCGCTACGTTTGCGGCCTGATGCTGTGCTATGATTGCAGGCTTCGTGGTGCCAGGGGTGGCACTTAGGTCATTTTAATTGGGGGGGATAAAAAACGCAAAAATAGAGGTTTTGATGGGAAAATCATCCGTAGGAAATGGTGTTTTTTTAAATACTTTATTTCACATCCAATTTTGGACACTTTGAATATCTTTGAAAGCGTAAACATGATGATCAGTGGACTTGGACTGTACCCCATTCTGAGACGTTCCCAAACGGAAAACAACTACCACTATGAAATTCCGCGGGAATGCTGAATTATTTTCTGAGTTCTCTTCATTTCTCTTGAGAGTCATAGCCACAGAAAGAAGATCTCCATGCAAGTCCTGAGACCTGCTTCGATCACCATCTGAAATCACAGCGGCTTTGCTGATCAGCATCCCCAAATTTGTCTCATCCAGGGATCGGACCTCCTTCCTTCGTTTATGGCACGTGCTGTGCCGACATCGCATGGATAGACATATGGAGCTGCTTGGCAGAGAGCTAGTCGTGGTACATGAGTTGACAACTAGGGACATGTCTGGTTAAGGGGGGGAAAACCACAAAATCATCGCAATTTCATGCGATTTTAACAAGAAAATGATAGACTGTCGGATTTTGGGGGAACCTATGTGCAGACAAATCCAGCTGCTGGAGGCAGCCAGTCTGAGTTTGGCAACTGGTGGTTGTAAACCACTATGGCAGCTAATCTACAGAGGGTGGAGCTCGTGGCCCAGGTAGATTGAACTGCAGATGTGTCGAGTTGTGTAGTGCACACATCAGCACTGCATCGATGTCAGTGCTGAAGCCTTCATATTTCGATCGATGGGGGCGAGGATGCCAACAAATTGCCAAGATCCAGAGGTAACTCTCAAGCATTTTTTAGGCATCCCAGAACCCTCTCCATGTTGGATGTGAAACATTGAAATGGTGGACTAAAGAGGTAAAACCCTTTTCTGAGTTTGACATTCAAACCCCAATTGTATCAATGTTTGGCACAGAACTCATGACCATTTTCGAATTTAAAGATCTTAAAACATCTCAAAGAAATCGTTTGAGCCTCCATCTTCACACCTTTTTGGTCATTTTGGCGAATCTTTGTAGGTCACGCAGCCATTTTTTTGGTCGGCCGGATCTCGAAGTCCAAGGATCTCATCATCCTCGGTGGCGGCCAAAGGTGCGCTGGCGGCGGTGCTCTGTGCGACGAAGTTGGATGCATGGCGGAGGGTTTGTTCATGGGAAAATCCAGGCAAGACATGGGAGATGTATAGTCTTTGAATGGTTTTGAGATTTGTTTTAAGAAGCAAATATGTAGGGATATAACTGATCTTAATTTTAATGGGAATATACTGTCATATTGGGAAATTCCACTATAAATGGAGGTTTTCATGGGAAATTCTGGATAAATGGAAGGATAACAGGAAATAGTTGCTAAATGATGGGTGGTTGATGACTAGTTCGGGGATTATGCTATCCAACACTCAATGGGGATTCTCACTATCCATTAGGGGAATCCCGTTCTAAACCAACCAGTATAAAGAGACCACACAGGGTTTCGAACACTGATCAATTCGGAATTCAAAGGGTTTTCACAGCATTATGCAGGACACTGGTAGATTAGGGGATTAGTTAGATTAGACTAGCTGCTAGTTAGGCTTTAGGCATAAGATTATCTACTGGATTAGAACCCCTTCGACAGCTAATCGACCAGTTGGTGATTGTTTAGAGCATACAGCATACATGTCAATGTTCAGTTCTATGTTTCAAAATTTTATATGCCAATTTTTGTGATGGTTTCCCAAAATTGGATGGGACCATGTACAGGAACCCCTTAAAAAATGGTGGCAAAAACCGTGGTGGCGGATTTTCCCAAAACCCATGGGTTGAAGGTGTCTCCTTTCCTGTCTGAGGACCAAGGCCCATCCTTGGTCTCCGAGGAGCTGCTTCGATACCCAGATGTTTTTGCTGGTTTCATGAAGGGTTTTTCCCCCCAAATTTTGGGAAAAACTGATGGCACTAGTTCATAGAGCTGGCTTTAGAAACGCCATGACTTGCAGGGGGAGGCATGGCGGCATGGCCATTTTTTTGGGATCCCAGGAGGAAGTGAAGTCCTTTGCCAGCGCCAACCAATTGGAGGTGGTGAAGACATCCGCTCACAACGGCCAAGGCATGGTGGGGAGCCGAAAAAATGGGGGTTGAATCACTGATTTTATGGCGATTTCATGGGAATTATGTACATTATGTCATGGGATATGAGAAATGACTCGGCAAGTTTATACTATAGGGTGGGTCTGAACATGGGGTTTCTGCTCCCAAACAGCACTTCAAGAGGCACAACCATGACCAGCCAACGGGTTTAGGCTAAAATCCCGACGGATGCTTCTTGAGGTTGGGAAGATACTGCTTGCAAAGCGTGACACGCGGGATGTAGCCCATATAATGATCACACAGATCATACAGTCCAAGAGTCCAGTTGGCATGGTCTTGAGTGGGACCCTTCTCCAGTTTTGTATCCCATTCATCCTTTCATGGGACCATATTGGACCCAGATCTTTTTTGCCCTTTGATTTTCCAAGAAAGGACCAGATCATGTATATAGAAACTTCCCATCCATCCGAAACGACTCATTCCAGCACTGTCGAGTTGACAACCGCTGCAATTCTCTGCTCAGTGCTCAAGATCTTAGCTGGGTGCATGGAACCATGTTCAGGTGCATGGAACATTTCGTCGGAAAACGTAGCAACACTGACTCTTTTTTCGCGAAGCATCCAACCACAGTTGCTGGATAGATGGCATATGACAAGATCATCGGAGCTGGAGTCGCTGCATCATCCATGAAACATCCCTTGGGAGTAGTATCAACATGACAAAGCACATTACAGATCAACACAGATATCATGATTTTTTTCGTGATGTTTCCGATGTTTGGCCATACAAAATACACATTCATGAACCACTCCAAACTTTAAAACAAATCTTCCAGCGGGAGTTTCTCCATTTCTTGGTGGAACATCATCCCCCACTGCCGCCCTCACTGTTGTCCTCGTTTTTCGTCATGGAGCTATCACCAAGCTATTTGGACCTTTCGCACGCTGCTGTGCAGCTAGAAGAGATCCAAGTGGACCGTGTGTGGCGCGGTTTAACGCAGGACTGGTGGTAATCAAAGATGTTCATGAATGTCAATCAATGAACTCTGAACATCTACCAAAATATGGGATGATGATCGGAATGGGTAATTATTAATAATGTGTAGATATGTATAGAGTTCCGGTGCCGGGCCTAAACACCTGATTGACGAATTGATCTTTCTCAAGGGGAGTCAAAACCAGAAAGCCGAGGATGTCGACCCGGGGGGGATTTGATGGCGATTGAACCTACTAATTGGAAGGTTTCAGCAGCAAAATGGGGAAGCAAAAATAGGGATTTGAAAAACATGATATATATATATATATAATGGGATTGATATACATATACATATACATATACATGTACATATACATATACATATACATAATAGTATAATATATAATATATGCATAATATATATATATATATTACACAATAGGTTCCATGATCAGAAATATGATATAATGTGGCAAGCCCTAAATTCTAAAGCTCCAAGGGTTTCCAGGCGGCGGAGATCAGCCACCAAGAATGTACTGTGCAACAATAGCGATGGATACCCATTACCCTCTGGTTATTTAACATAGCCATAGAAAATCCCCTATAAATGAAGGTTTTAATGGGAAAATCATCGAAAAATAGCAATTTTCCATGGCTATGCTAAATAACCAGAGGGTAACTCATATGAAAACAATTGAAATACATATGTGGAAATTGCACATGGTTGAAGCATGATTTAGGAGATATCCACATCAAAAAACAAACAGAGAAAGATCCAGAGTCAGAAAAGATTGGCTGGTCATTTAGGGGATATTCTTCTGAAGACCAACCTGAAAGCCAAGTTGGAATCTCATGCCAACACTCGTTTGATGGTGATGTGCCCAACACTTTCCTGTTGGGGAAGCCACTGAAGGTACCGGAGTTGGGTACGGTGCTGTTTTGCGCGTTTTGCGCTAACAGATGGCCCGAAGTGTCCTCAAAAAATGGGAATTACAACAATAGCGCTGTTGTCTTTGGGGGTGAAATCAGCCAAACAAAGATGCTGCGAATTTGAATTTACGGTGTTGATGCCTGTACTTTCATTGGCTGTGTATCCCAGAACTTGTTGGTCACCTCTCGATGTTTGAATGTCTTCTCATATCCCCATTAAAGTGGCTACTGTAGTTTATCATGATTTTGCGTTTATTTCCCTGTTGAAATGTCCTTATGCTACTCATTAATTGTTTGGTTTTTGTATCAAATTCTTTCCCATTACCCAACAATTGATGAGGTAGATCACAATCCCCATCCAATTGCCAATATCTTGGGTTACACATATTTCTTTCCACGTTCTATGATTATATGAATCAAAGGTACATTCCCCAGAATCCAGGGATTTCCCACATTGGAGGTTTCCACAAATGGGGATCTCCAAAATGGTTGGTTTATATCGGAATATCCATGAATATCCTATTAAAGCGGATGATTTTGGGGGTAGCCACTGATGAAGATTGCACTTTCCTCCATGAAAATGTCGACCTCGTTGAGGTGTCGGGAACTGAAAGACATGATTGAAGTGGAGACTTACTCAGAGGCCTGCGCTTAAAGGACGGTCTGGCAAGAGGTTCCAAAGTCATGCACTTCAGTCAGAATTTCCATTATAGACTAGCTAATCTAGCTAGCCATTTTGGGGTACCTCCAAGAAACCTCCATATACCGTCTGGGAATCAAACACAGCAATGAAACATATTCCACCTTATGGATGATTTTCCCATTTACGTGTCCATTTTTGATAGGGATTTTCCATTGCCATGTTTGGTTGCCAGAGGATAGTAATCCCAAAAAAGAACGACAAAGATAGACAAGTAAAGTCCGAATCTAATACTGCAACGATAAATAACTTTCCAACCTTTCGCGAGTTGCTTGTACATCCTTACAGCAATAAACCTACCTTTGGGGGATAACTTTTACCATCCATATATGATCATGATATTGAGAATGGTGTATTGTTGGGTTTACCGCATGCATATTGTACGAAATGGTACTCATATGGACAATTTCTGTTTTGACCTCACTGCCACATCACTGGAATGATAGTTGGTAGGGGTAACTATCCCAAAATGGCCTCTCGAGGCTAGTGAATTGTAATAAGAATTCAGCCTCATATATAGGACATTATAGGACTATACGCACGTATCTGCAATATTTTCATACTTATTTATAGATACAGTATGATGCAATTCTATATTATATCTGTGAAACATATTGCAACCCATCTCAGAAAGAATCAGACCTTTCAGAATGATGCGACGTCAGATAGTGAGGATTTCCAAATATCCAAATGATTCCAAATGCATTGACATCCAGATATCACAATCCAGCTCATGGGCAATCCCACGGAAACATTTGTCTCGATTTGCCACAGCATCTTTGTATGTCAATGGCTCAAAATTATTAACCCTATAATTGGTTGGTTTATATGAATTTCCCATTAAAAATGACCATTTTTGGTACCATAATTTTGAGCCATAGCCATATCTAAAATCTCATTTCGACATTTGAATATGTTCGCTATACCATCATGTTGATTGCCAATTCTGTGGATTAGCCTTAGCTTTTGGACCCCCACTCCCTTCATTTCATGTACCTGGCCCTGATTCTAGATGATTTCGATGGCAGCTGTAGTGGACTTTTTAAGGATATTATTATATATATATATTATTATGTATATATTTAATAAAGATGTCCTAGACTGGGGACAAAATACTCCGGGAAAGCCCATAGTTGATTGGTTGGTGAAGTTGTAATTAAATCCATTGCATCGTGCAAGACTTTGCTCACAAAAACACGGTGAAGATAGTGATCCATCTCTGAAGATGGGATGATCCTAGTCGACTAACCACCCAGTGGTCATTGACGTAATCCCTTCGTTCTACTCAAAAAAAACTCTCAAAATAGGCCCCAAGAAGAACGCATGAAATATTACTCAACCAGGGTTGCTAGGTTTTTGCAATTTTTTACTTGTTACATCTTTTTACCCATGTTTGTTCATGACAATCCTCCTTTCTTCTGCGAGCTCCTTGAACAAGTTTGGTAAAATCAATTATTCTTGATTAAGCCACGGGTGTGTGGACAGGTTTTTCCAGATTGGTTCTGAAATTGAAGCAATTCACCAAGATGTACCAGGATTTACCCAATGTTCTGTCAATTTTTCATGGCAAAATCAGTTCAACCCATGAATTTTCATGTTTTTTTTCCATGTTTTTCCACCATGTTTTGTGGCTCTTCCACGTTTTTCCATCACTTTTTCGTCTTGCGAATCGGTCCCGTCCGATGGTCCAGGTGAAGGGGCTGATCTGCGACCCCCGAGCTGTGGTCGCGGGAAGAAACCGAAGGCAGCGGGAAGAGATATGGGGGTTTCCTAAAATGGGGGTACCCAAAAATGGATGGTTTATAATGGAAAAACCTATCAAAATGGATGATTTGGAGGTACCCCTATTTTAGGAAACCTCCATATTATCTAGAGAGCGTCTCGCTGTGAGGGCCCCATTTTTACAGTGATTTTAGCGCTTTTTCATACTGGATGTGTTATTTCATATATCTTTCATCCAATGAAGTGTGCAATACATTCTATACTTCATATGTTGCTAGATATAACTGGTGTTAGCAACACCATGATCCCTGGAGATTCCCAGAGAGAGAGAGAGAGAGAGAGAGAGATCCCCAGACATCCCTAGAGTGATCATTCAATCAATGGCAATCATCTATGGTGATGTCAGAAGGGGATCTGCCGTAGCAAAGAGATTTAGTTTTGCAATCCTTACAAAGTTGTGGATCTCATAGATTGCTAGAGAGATCCTCCTATGAAAATTCATAGGAATGTGACTATCTCTCAGATCCTCTTCAAACAAATCTGTAATATGTGTAGGAAATAGATAGCATGATACTTTCAATTTGTATTTGTAAGAGAGTTTAGTGCATTTGCTTACTTGGGAATGCAGATTCAGAAATTATTGTATTTTTATAAACGTGGAAAACTGGGGCCCCGGTGGCGAGACTTTCTGTATATCTAATGGTAATATTATCTAATGGTAGTACTATCTGATATTGGGATTATTACCTAATGGCTATTTATCTAATGGAGCTTCTTAAAGTGGGGGATCCCCCAAGAAATGGGTTTCAATACTAAAGTGGGGATGATTTGGGGGTACCCCCATGACTTAGGACCCCCCCATATGATTGATAGATGATAGTCACTATCATGGTGATTCAGTGGGGATCTGGTCATTTAGCGGGACCTATAAAATTGGAATATGTTGGGAATATTATGGGCTATGATGATAGATATGATAGATTATGGCTATATATATATAATTATATATACATGAAATGGTGATTATCATGGGAATATTGGATATATATACAATTATGGGATATATATTATTAGATTCGATAATGGAACATCAACATATGGGATATTTGGATTTTTAATGGATATTTGGAAAGATATGGTAGATATGATAGTAGAAATGGTACATCTATGATAATGGTAATTTCATGGAACCTAATAGGAATCTTATGGGAACGTTATGAGAATCTTGTGGAATATGAATACATGGTATATATACACCATTATATAAAGGACATGGTATATCTATCCATCATGAATATACTGTATACATATATATATATATATACATGTATACGTAAATATGTACATTGTGGATGGAAGATTAGTTGGATACTACTTGGATA
This sequence comes from Symbiodinium sp. clade C Y103, assembly GCA_003297045.1. Lineage (NCBI taxonomy): Eukaryota > Dinophyceae > Suessiales > Symbiodiniaceae > Cladocopium > Cladocopium sp. clade C. Next base: position 49,863 of record BGPT01002041.1, on the reverse strand, counting down.
CCTAATCCTAATCCATAGGTTATATAGCGAATGATTAGTGGCATGGTTAATATGGGCATGATAATAAGGCACAATGATTCTACAATACTTTGCTATAGGATAGACATGCCAGATATGCTAGATATGATAGATAATGTGGTAACGCCAACAATAAACCTACCGCTGGGCATGGCTTATACCACCCATTTATGAGTATTTGGGGATGGTTGATTATTGGGTTTGCCACATCATTGGCAATGTAATGGTGATTTAGTGGGATTCACGGGAATATTGATATATGGGATATTTGGATAATGAAGGGATATTTGGATAGATAAAAATCATTATGGATAGTATTTGGATATGATTGTCTAAGCAATATATGACCGATACATACATATATATATATATAGATATAAACATGTATCTATCCATCATGGTGAACTATACAAAACAATATGGATCGTATTTGGTGGGGGGCTGAATGGGGGTTTAGTATCATTGTCTATCTATTTCCATAAATGGATTCACTCTGGATATCGATATACTGATATCTCCATGGAATTTGGATATTTGCCATAGTCTTTGCGATAGTCACGGACATCTAGCTGTGGTTTATCTTTTGATACTGGTGATTTAATGAAGGTTACCCTCTGGTAAGTTGACATAGATATGCTGAGAATAGCCATTTTTTAGAGGAAGCTAACCTTCCAATCCCTATTTGCCAGGGTCTATGTTAATTGACCAGAGGGTAATCGGATTTCATGGGATTTCATGGGATTTTAATGGGATTTAATGGGATTTTCAGTAATGTTTGGATATTTGCGAGTCCGTTCTGGACATCGAAAAAGGTGATTGGGTGGGATTTGATGGGGTTTTCTTGTCTCAGACCCAGTGTGAATATGTGTGAACCAACCATTCATGGTTGTATGGTTAATGTGAACATGACTAGGATAATCAATGGTTCTATCATAGTGGTCAGTAATGGTTTAAGAATGGTTGATATATGAAAGATACATATTAAAGCAACCATTTATCAACAACCCATGATTATCATCAACCATTATTAGCTCTCACTGTCTACTTAATTAGAGTCTATTTTTTTGATATTTATCATATATGATTGGGGAAGGACATCATGATTGATACTGATGGACATCCTGATATGACTGGGGGAAATTTCATTGTAGTTATGGTTGTATTATGTTATATTCTAGTTTCTATATACTAGTGGTTCATGGTTGCGGTTAAGCGTTCTTTGACATGATGAGGAATCTGGGGTTAAGCCATTGATCCCATGATGGCTGGTAATGAGCATGTGCGAATCCCAAGAATCAACGAATTTCCTAATGGGTAACATTGGAAAATAACGGTACACATGGTAAGAAATGGTTCAGAGAGATAAACATGACACAATGGTTGATGACATTTCATACTGGTTGACTAATCACTGATGAGAGTTGAGAATGTGATACAACGGGATACACGACCAATCATATAACTTGGATTTTATACCCGTATTGAGGGATGGTCATGAATCCATAAGGATCTATATCCCATCATTTTTCGACTCCCAATATGGGGTGAATGACCATATCCACATACCGTATTTTGACCATGGCGCATTTCGCCCTAGTTGCTAATATGGTTAAGGATTATAATGTTTGATGATTGTTGATGATAATCATGGTTATAGAATACTGGTTAGAATTCAGGGACTTACGAACTGAAATCTCAATTCTCCTTAAATTACCCCCATGTTTGCTATCCTAAAATGGGATTTCTCATGGCTATACCATGGATTTCTCCCTAAAACTATGGCCACTTTGATGGATCGAAACAAGGTCTTCCACATCTTCGCCTCACCCGCGCACCCGCTACACAGGTGGTGTTGGGTTCTGGGTGGAGCAGTTACAGCTGCCATGCTGTGCGCCGTAGCCCTTTTAGGCAGGGTTCAACTTGGGAACCCTCGGATGGGTGGTTAGAAATCCAGTCACAGAATGGGCCAACATGGAAATGATTGCAGCATGAACCCTTTTGGACATGATATATAAGATAAAGAAAAATAGGGAAGATCTAAGACGGCGTAAAATCATCAAGACGAAAGATTTTCAGTTGCCATGTTTGCGGAAGGTGCTGAAGGATGTATATATAAAAGGTTTACCGAACCCATTTGGCTCACCGCTTTATTTGCCATTGGCCTAGTTAGTTCACCACCCCAGTTGGCCTAGCTACCTTGCACGAACTAATATAGCTACTTGTTAATGGGACATCACCATTTTTGATAGGTAAATTATGGAACGAAATGGGTACACGGTATCACTTCCATAGCTATGTGAAATTACCAGAAGGTAACCAGACAATCCCATTAAATCCCATCAAACTACCATTATATGGAGGTTTCCTAAGATAGGGGTACCCCCAAATCATCCATTTAAATAGGATTTTCCATTATAAACCATCCATTTTTGGGTACCCCCATTTTAGGAAACCCCCATATAAATCCCATCAAAATCCCATCAAACTCCCATTTTCTGATGCTTAAACCCACCGATTCAGCCAGGCTTTTCATCTCGGCCAGATCGGGAAGCCGATCGGATTGCGCAGTTGAAAGACTCCATCGAAGACTGGGAACAAATTCCAGGTGCGGCGTGTCCGGTGTCGGTGCTGGGGTTTGTTTTGGTCCATTAACCGCCAGGAAATGTGGAAATCAGCTATAGCATATCTAGATACATGGTATATGTATGTTTTCTACTGTTTTTTTTGATGGTTGATAAGCCCCCTGTGGAAAGTCGGAGACATCGATCTGGAATACCTGCATCTCTGTCTACATGCAACATGCCCAGATCATCCCTATTGATCCATATGTAGCATGTGTATATCATATACATCCCTACATGTACCCTCTCCCAGTTGGGCAGGTGTACCAGTGGTCTGGGCATATTGACCTTGACACAGGCATCGACGATGTGATCGCGCACGCCCAGACATTGGAACTGAAACAGCCACTGCGTCCGGTGACTCAGTGGATAGATAGGTGCAGTATTTCGCATTGAATCCCCTATATGGGCAACTAGCATCTGTTTGCAGGTGGATTATATGTCCATATTTGCGGATAGTCGTTCCCAAGTTGATAGGTGTTTGAAGTTCATAGATCCATTATTTACGGATTCACCAATGATGGTGGGATGACCATGCCCCATATAGCTTGACCAGGGCGCACAAAATGACAACGTCCCCCATATTTGGGAACCCCTGGTTTCAGATCCAATGCTAAACCAGTAATCTTCAACTCCTAGGCATGCGATTCTTGAGTATCCCAGTTTTGAATAGTCTTGAGCCACACTCCCATACTCAAATGATGGTAAATAGATGTCAACAAATCATATATACGAGGAAATACTAGGATATGCATGAAATTTGGTAAGTGGTTCATCACCGTGGTTGTAATAGTTGTAATCCAGTTATCTCGATAGAATCTCTCAAATTACGATTCCCAAGAGGCTCGGCCGATCCGAAACTAGGCTTTTGCAGGTGCCAAATTTCGGCCACAGCTGTGCTTAAGACTTATGTTTCCAAACATGCGCAGTCTTGTGAAATAAGATATTCATGTACATCCAATTTATACATATAATATCTACATATATATATATATATAATATATATAGTATAGCCATATATGTTTATATGGACATTCATATGTCATGTGTGTACAAATTTGAACAATTTTGCAAGCAAAATCGTCCCGTTTGACAAGTTTTGCTGGGTAATCTGTGGCGACCAGGTCGTTTGGACGACCTCTTCTACGATTCGCAACCGTCGGAAAAACCATGGATCCGCACAGAGTGCTGCTTGGATTTTCCGAGGGGAAGCAGAAAAAACATCGTTGGTCAGCTACTGGGTGTATTTCCATAGAGGAATTTCCGAGCACCAAAAACCTTCAGTGAAAGTTTGGGGATTTCAGGCCAGCCAAATTTTGCTGATACCAAAGGGTACCTCTCAATGGTTCGAGCCTTGGAAGACAGGATTCAAGCTCCGGTGAGCCTGGTGACCCCGGTGACCCCCGGTCGATTTGAGCCGTCGATTCTTGGGATGTCAGCTTTTTTTTGGCGGGTTGGCAAGTTGAAGCCCCATGATTCAATCAATCATCTCACAAACCTAGTGATATACTGTATATATCCCATAAATAACCATAAATAGGTCGGCTACAACATACCCCTCCCAGGCCGCCAAAATCTCTCCACCCAGGTGTGATCGACGTGGTACAGGCTGCTGCGTACCTGGGTCAGGCTGTGGTGTTCCTCTACAAGGCCGGCAGCCGGGAGAAACGATGGGGAGAAATAGACAGCAACTGTACGGATGTGATGATGATAATGATGCAACCAAAAAGAGTGCTGGGGTTATACTGGATTATTTGAAGGTATATCTGCAGGAACTCGGAATAAGAAGCAATGAATTGAGGGTGCAAGATGCCAAGATAGGCCACAATGATCAATATTGAGTATGAGGATTTCCTAGAATGAGGGTATACCCAAATTATCCAGGTCATTAGTAGAACCTATTAGTCTTGAAACAAGCCATGGTCTTGGGGGTCCCCATTTTAGGACCCCCAAGCAATATCACCAACCTATTGCATGGTGGTTTTGCGGGCGAACCATTGGGGCAAGATGATTTAGAGGCTGCCCTCTGGTAATCAAACACCTCAATTAAACATCGTGTAGTAATGGTGTCTTGATTAGAAAATCACGGATCCTCATCTAGATTTTTTTTTTTCAGCAAACCATGTTTGATTACCAGAGGGTATGTGGATTGATGCAAGGCCCGGCCGACAGTATCATTTCTAAGCAATGTGATGACATGTCTCCTCTCCTGGTATGGGTTTGTCTGAAAATGAGGCACGCTCCCAATCCCATGGTTTATAAGCATTTTTCCTACTGCACAGAACACTTATACCACATTTTTCAGACACACCAATGTGTGTCTTCCAAAAATGCTCTAGCAACCTCCCATTTCATGGTTCATTCTAGGACCAAAAACTCAGAACAGATCACTTGCAGCCTACTAGTCTGCATGTTTGTTGATTGCGGATTATATTTCTTGTGTGTTGCTTCATTCCTTGTTATTTTCCGCCGACTCTCCATTTTCATGGTCGTATCCACATGTTTGGTGCTCAATGAAAAGTTGTATTTCGCAAGTTCGATGGGTTGATGTGCATTTTTTCATGATGATCATGGCGATATCTTTGATGCCATATTTTCGAGATGTTCAAGTTCATATTGTTTTCAAATGTTTTCAAGCATGTCCCAGATTTTCTGTATTTTTCCAACCCTCCCCTGCACTACGTGAGGCCATCAAGTACGATGGGCTCAGGTGTCCTGACGACAGCCCATCAGGCGGGAACTGCTGTGGTTTCATGGAGATTTGATTGTAAGTTACTGAGGATTTTATGGGATTTGAAGGGAATTTTAGTGGAGTATCGCACTAGCCGGGAACATCTGAAATATCTTTGGTATTTACTGAAAAGAATAGAAACTTAATTTATTTAATTCCCAGGTTTTAGGTTGAACATGGACCAAGAATGACCAAGATATGCCATGATTTCATGGGGGGGATCTTGACGGAACTGATGTAACCTATAGCCAACAGGCTTCGGATCCGAAGCCCGTCAAGTTTGTTGGAAGATGTAGCCATATTGGGGGATGGTCAACCCCCCAGTGATATCGTGTAGATCTAGATGCATAATTTGCATTATATAGATATAGAGGTATACATCTATTCACGAATATACATATAGTCACGTACAAATGGGTAGTCCATTGGTATGGGTATTGAATTTCCCTACAAAATGGAAGGGTTCTATTGCTCAAACCCATCACATCCCAACATTTTTGTTGGTGAAAACCCCCGAGAGATCCAATGAATACTCCCATAAACGCGCCAATATTTCAGTTTTTTTTCAATCTAAACCTCTACTGGTTGGTGGTGGGCATTTTTTTCAGAAGAAGGCTCAACCACCCAACTACTGTAGTCTTTTTTTTTGTGAGTCAAACCCATCATTTTGTTGTTTGAAAACTATTATGCACATTTTTCCCAGTTACACTCTCCTCCATTTTTTGGGATACCCTCTGGTTATTTAACATAGCTATGGAAGCCATGGCCCATTTATATAGTTCGCTGATCAACATGATGATTTACATTGATTTACCATGTTTGAACGTGGTGTTTTTCCAGTTTGCGACGTAACAAATGACCAGAGGGTCAACCAATTTCGGGCCCTGGGTGCCTGGGAGGTTGTGCTGCCAGTGTGGCTGGCTTTATCACTTCAATTACTTGGAGCCTTGGGTCGATGTGGATTGGGGGTCAACCTGCAGGGGTGTTAGGGTGTTCCTAAAATTGTTCACTGGCTAGGGATCAAGGGTCCACCTTGGTCTTCACTCCAAAATAGCTGGGGTCATTTTTTGTGTGATGGATGTCCATCACCCCCACTGGCTGGTCTTTCATAGGTTATTGGTCCATGCAACTGTGGCTTCAAGATGCTGGGGTAGGCCACAATCGGCCACAATGATAGAGGCCTTAAAATTGTGGTACCCCTCAATTCATAGAAACTTAGACTATGTTGGTCTCATTCTAAGAAGGCTCATCAATAATCAATAGAGCAAGCGTTTACCCAGCTAAATCTGAAACTTCAAGCAGGATATCTAAGCTTTCGCCTTGGAAATGGCAGATATTGTTGGCCTGGATTGGAGAGTTCCAGAGGTTCCTTTCGAGGTCGAAACCCGGCCATGGGCTTGGCCGTGGGCACTCAAAAACCATGGTTTCATCATGTTTCATCCTTTTTTTTCAGTGAGTGAACCAAGCAATCATCAAGACAAATGGCAATCGAACATTCCCCACGAATTTTCGTTCGGATTTTTGGGAAAACCCCATCCATCCCATGGGTCAAAGTTATGGTTCATCATCCTTTTTCCCGTGAAACCTCTGTAAAGTCACCATTTTTATCCCATGACATGGCATACACCAAAATTGGGCGTGACTAAAACTCACAAGTCCATTTGTGGTCTCCACGGGCCTCTAATCTTGACCCAAACCCAGATTGAATGGGATGAAATGGATGCTCACGGGATGATTACAGATGGGTTGAATTGCACGATTTATCCTAATCTATGGTCATTCGAACCATGGGATAATGGATCTTAATGGATATTTCATGGATATTTCAATTTCATAGATATGGATAGTCAATCCAATTTGATGGATAGATTCCTGGGATTCTCATGGTACTCCGATGATCAATGATCTGCCGAGGATCGCCTCCTACCTGTCCTTCGCAGCCTCTGCCTGTCACCTCGCCGTGAGGCCCGAAGCGCTCTGCGCAACTCGGCAAATCCCATGTTTTTCCGGATGATTTTCCAGAAACAATTGTCCCAAGAGTTTCTAGTTTTACATCTTGAACATCTTGTTGGTGCACTAACATTGATATATAATGATATATAAATTATAACCTCAACATCCTTAATCTTCCATTTCCATGTATTTCTGACAAGAATTCTCATCCCAAAGAAAGCTCGCCCCCACCAAATGGGGCCCAGGCGGGTGACTGGACGGCGTTGATGGCCAACTTCGGGGAGATGGCCACGGTGGGTGCGGCGGTGAAGGAGGACTGCAACTTCGGCAAGGTGCGCTTGGCGCGTTTAACGAACGGCCCTGGGGGGTGGGGTGGCTGTAGAATGTTTTCTGGGTTTGGGGAAACATATTGGATCATATTGGGAGGCGGTAAATCGCAGGATGATTTTTTGGGGTGATTTGATCTTTGGATTTCTGAAAGACATTTTCTGAAAGAAACCAAACTATGTGAACGAAAAAAAAGTGACTTCAACTCTATGGGCCAACAAAAAGATGGCTGACCAAGCGCAATATGAAGGTTCGTGATTTTTTTGAGAAGCATGAAGTGCACGGGGATGTAGGAGAAATCACGCAGAAGAAGAAGAAGAAGAAGAAGAAGAAGAAGAAGAAGAAGAAGAAGAAGAAGAAGAAGAAGAAGAGCAGCCAGCGCACATGATTATTATGATCCCAACAGTTAAAGCGAATGAAGATATCTGACGATTCATCTACTGTACTATTTGGGGAAACCACTGTGAAAAAAACAGGACTCAGGACCCTAGAATCCACCGGTGGTCAGCCAGTGGTCAACTGCTGGATCTTGGGGCCCGATTTTTTTGGATTCTTGGGGATACCACACCACCAATCCATACCACTGCTCAGCCAACCGCTTGAGCAGTGGCTGCGAGACACCCAACTATTGGCTGATGATAAACTCGAGGATTCTACTCCACAAAATATTTGGGATTCTCATGGATACTCATCGTCCATCAACTGGGAATCCCGTTCTTAAGCAGTAGTTCATAGAATGACATGGAGGTTTCCTAAAATAGGGGTACCCCCAAATCATCCATTTTAAACCATTTTTGGGTATCCCCATTTTAGGAAACCACCACATCCCAATCAATCCACCCTGTAACTAGCCAGGATTGGCTGAAAGTTCTCAGCGTCACTGATGATGATTCCATGCCCCATACGCAGCTTGGATCAGCTCGGTGCGACTCGGGGCACTTCTCTGTTGGTCTGCAAAAAACACCAAACTCGTCTGAAAAGGTCTGATTTAGTCCAATTGCAGCGCATTTTTTTTGCCAAATGCAGGCTGGTTCAGATATGGCCGAAAACCGTTGCTCATTTTCAAATTGGACATTTTAGCATGCTTTTAGCATTTTTTTAGCCATACCTGACCCACATTCATTTCAAATTTGAGTCGAAAAGACCGGTGCGGGGTCGAGGCTTCAACCTAAGGGGAACCAAAGAACCAGAAACAGATAGAAATAGCCATGGTTGTGAAACCCCAATGGTAGGGTTCAGAAAATGTCCAAAGAATGACTTGGATTGGAATTCTGTTGCATCCGCCAGAAATCCAATCGTTCGCCTAGTTATAAAACAACTTTGGTATATATATATATATAATATGTATAGATATAATATATACATATATTATTTAGGATTAACCGTACGATTTCATGGGACACTCAATGACTTGACATCCTGATCCAGTTCTTTTTGGACGCCGGACTCTTTTTGACGACGCAAAGGTATTGGAAGAACTTCGTCCCCGCGTTGGATTCTGCGAAAGCTGATACCCTGTGCCCCGGCTACAGCGATGACTTAGGATGAGGTGGGCAAGAGGACATATTCGATGTCCGGGCAGACATGATTTTCTTGAAAGCCTGGATTGTGGATTGTTGGGGAGATTCAATTCTGGAGGGGTCGAAACCCAAGAGCTCCAAAAAAACACCAACATAGTCAACATAGGACCATTTCCTATGCCCAATTTTCAGACACATCCAACTCATATCAACTTGATGATATACCCCGTCAAATCCCATTAAATCATCATCAAATCCGATTAAATTCCATTAAATTATCATTGAATCATCATTAAATCCGACTGAATCCCATTGCATAGATCTTCATGAAATCCTCTTAAATCCTATTAAACCCGTTAAATCAATGGTTGGTGAGTTTCACCTCCCGGACCAGGGCCCTGTGATTTTTGTGAAACCCGCCGTGATTTCAAGGATCCATTGGGACCATTTCAACACGGTGCAGCGGAATCGGAACTTCGACATCACGCAGTGCGTCTCTCGGGCCTGCAGCCATGGGGCCCGCGGGGGCCAGCAATAGTTGGATGATTTTCTCAGCTGTAAACCTCCATTTATCTAGGTAAATTATAACGACCTCACTGTGACCTCACTGGAATATATGGTTAGTATAGGGAATCATCCCCAAATGGCCCCAATTCAAATGGGGGTTTCCTGAAATGGGGGTACCCAAAAATTGATCGTGCATAATGAAAAGTCCTATTAAAATGGATGATTGAGGGGTACCCATATTTTTGGAACCACCCATTTATAGGGTTCTTCCCATCGCCATTATTGTTGTACCATCACCGTTCTTATCCATCGTCGTACCGTTGTTATACCATCGTAATACCATCCATTCTTATACAATTGTTATACCATCATGATACCATCCTTAAAATATACCACTACTAGATCACATATACACATAGACATATAACATCATATAACCCCATATTTTTCCAGCTCCAAACCTCCATTCGTCATCCATTTCTCATGGGGATGCAGGTCATGGACGTCACCAACAGCGCCTCCTACATCGTCCGTGCCATCCTACAGCTGCGCAGCGCGGCTCTGGCGTGTCCACAGCCAAGGGCTTGCGCCATCAATATCATGACGCCTGGTGGAGAAGAAACCGGGATTTTTTGGATTGTTTTTTTCTGGTTTTTCCTTTTTTCCATGATTTTCTGTGGTTTTCTATGATTTCCCCATAAAATTGTATGGTTTTCAGCCCAAGAAAGCATAGAAATATTGTGGACATAAGTGGAAATTTGGTGGATTTTACTGCCAGAAATGTAGATATCCACCAGAAATCCAAGGAACTTTAGGAATTTAACTCAGCAAGATTGAGATTTAAAGCGCCAAACACGGGGATTTCACTGCTAGTAATTGGGATTTCAAGCGAACAACAGAAACCAATCGAAGATTTCTGCGGCAAGAATGAGGATTTGGACAAGCAACAAAAAACAAAGACATTATGAGGAATTCATCAATTCAATCGCAGAAGTGGGAAATTTCGCAAACATTGGGATTTAAGAACCAGTGAGAAACGGGAACAGTGAAACGCCAGGACATGGGTGATACTGTTTGGGTAAGAAGTCTCCAAAGTCTTAACTTAAGCGTTTTAACAGATGGACTGGGTTCGCAGAATGAAGCGGATGAAGCAAACGAAAGGGGGATGTCACCATGGTGGTCTTCTCTCTTCCTCTGTCTTTTTTAATGAACGTAGGCAGAACGTAGGGAGGTTTGAAAAGCACTTCTGGATTTTTCAGCAGCAGGGACAGAATCTTGCCGGGGCCATCACAACTGATGGTGAATCTTGGGGGTACCATCAAGCATGGACAAACATGGCCGTAAACGTGGCTTGGCCCTAGGATTGATTGTAATTAAGAGGCACTTGGTGGGACCACAGTGCTCGAGAGCAATGCTGGAATTCAGTGAAATTGCCAATTGTTTGTGCGGGCCAGGGGTCCCTAGCCAGGGAGACATTCTGACTCCACCGGTATTCTTTGGACATGTTTAATGCATATATATATATATATATATGTATTTCTATATATACAGTATATATATATATGATTATATATTATATGTATATATATATATATTTAATCTATAAATAAATAGTATCTATATATATATATATATAGTTATACAAGTGTATATAATAAATATATACATAGAATGGGAGACGGAGTCACTATTCAAGCAGAACATCCATGTCCTTGTGACCCCACAATTCCCAATTACCATCCCGGATTGGGTTGATCCAGCCCTTCTAGCTCAGCTCAGAAAATCGGACCCTAGGGCACTCTAAATCCATTGGTTTATTCGCCTTTACCACATTGAAATGAGCATTTTGGGGGGATCCCCGATTTCCAAATCAACCCCACCTCTTCCTTGCTTTCTGAGGAATCCCATATTCAACTGGGGTTGGAGCTTGGAACTATAGGGTTGTGAACCACTTACAATTCCTGGGGTGCACATCCAGGTTCTTCCATATCCCATGCAGGAACATCATCTCCTCCTTCGCGTGGATCTCCCAGTTCACAGCCTTGGCAGTGTCTGACTGTTCCAAATATGGGAACCAGAAGGCAGCACTGGAGTCAGGGCCTGACCACAAGTAGAAGATGATTTTTCTAGCAAGACATTAAAAAAAACTTTATAAATTTCAATTAACATGGTATTTTCAGCACCATTGTGACATTTGTTTTGGCAAAGATTCTGAGAAGTCATGCTCAAGTCATGCCCGAATCGTGACAGAACTCATCAAACCTTTGCCCAAAATCCCCCAATCAAAAAAAAAACCTCCAAGCCATCCCCAAAATCTCAAGATTAGGTGAAACACCATCATTTCACACCAACAATCATCCAAACCACCCTAAAATCCCCCAAAATGGGCCACTCAATCATCCCCAAAATAGTGAAAAGCTTCTCCAAACCATCACCAAATTCCCGAAAAGAAACTGCCGAAGCTCCACACTTCCAACCATTCCAAGTCGCCAGGCACTGTGCACGGCCGACATCAGCGACATGGTGGCGGCCGTAACCAACGGCCCTGCCGCGGGGGTGGCCACTACCTCAGACTGCGCGGATTTGCCGGTGCCAGAAGATGAGTGGCGCGGCACCGCGCAGGGGCTGGGGGGGGGACCCTGGGGGATGGCATTAGTAAAGGTCTCAAGAAATTGGGATTTTTCTGGCAATGAACATTATGATTTAACATTATCTCACTAGGAACATTGGTGATGTTTCATGGGGACATCATGGCGATGGCATGCCAACAATCTGGTGGCCAAAAAGATTGATTTAATCGGGATCAGTTTGCTGTTCTTGTAAACCAGAATTGGTTTGTGATTTGAACATATTTCAACTATTTCTGATTTTGAACATTTTGTCTAAACAATGTGATATTGATTCCCAATGACATTGACATTCTTCAGATGGCTTGAAACCACCAATGAAACATGGCTGGCAATGGGAAACCGAAGAACTAAAATGGGCATCATAATGGCCCATGGCCACCAAAAGATGATACAATTGACGGACATTCAGATTTAACTAGCCCAATTCACTGAAGAAAGACTGGGGTTGAACTAGCGACAAATGGTAGATACTGAGATTCAACCAGAACCAAAACGACAAACATTTGGATTGAACTAGCAAATGAATAAACAATTGGCATTTGACCAGCGAATGATGGAGATTTCAAAAAGAGCGGGTGGGATGGGGGGGTACCTTGAAAAAGTGGGATAACTCTTTGGTTTGACCCGCTGGTGATGATAGGGATCTTGGATTGGCTGAAGATTGTTTTCCAATCCTATCCCTGTTCATATTGCACCCCTGTTCCATGGTCCCAAATAGGTATGAATCCCCGCAATAAACAATGGTTACCAATGGTTTTTGGGGGTGTCTTATATTAGGGGGATGGGATTATTTCCCCATTGGTCAATCCACTCTTCGGGGAATCTAATGCTATCTCTCAATCTCTTGTATTTTCGATGGCCCTAGAGCGCAAATTCAAGGGGCTGCACCCAAAATTAGCAACGCCTCGGACCTTCACGAACCAAAATGGATAAACTTGCAGGGAATTCACCAAAGATCATGGTGATTTTGCCAACCAGAGATGTGGATTTGACCAGCACAACTGGGCGTCTGGAAATAGGCTACCCCCAATTCAAAGGGATCATCGTCATTCAAATGGCAATGTTGGGATATACCTCCTTTGACAAAGTCATAATCTGCGACAATGGGGGGCTTTAAGGAGCAACGGGGAAAGAAGAACACTAACCAGGGGTTCCATGATTGAACATCTTGAACCCAGCAGAATCAGGATTTACCCACGAGAAAGATCAGGATTTCACCCAGGAAGATAGGGAAGGGATCTCATCCGCGGTGAAACTCCAGGGTTGACCCTCTCACCCAACGACTCGAGCAAGAGGTGGAACTGGAGTCATGTACCAGGACTGTACCCAATTTTGATGGTGGATAGAGTTGATATAATACCAAGTGCTCAAGATTGCTCAACATTTCGGATACTTCAACACTAAACTACCAACTTTTCAGGGTCATTTTGGCAAATGATGCACTGCATCGGCATCATTTGTACATGTCAACGGTTTCCCATGACCACCCCCTCCAGCTGTCAGCCGGGATGCTGCGAATCGCATGAGTGTCCATTGGTACTCTAACGATTTGACTCCCCAATCCTGTTGGGGAGTTAAAATTAAACGATATTATTTTCCTATTCTATTTCATGATAAACATATCTATATCTATATCTATATCTATATCTATATCTATATCTATATCTATATCTATATCTATATCTATATCTATATCTATATCTATATCTATATCTACATCTATATCTATATCTATATCTATATCTATATCTATATCTATATCTATATCTATCAATCCCATTGGTAAGTTATATCCCACATTTTCCCCATTCTACTCCATGGTTTTGCATCGGCACGCCGTGTCGGCATGGCTGAGGATTCATCATACACCGATGGCATAATAAGGTGAGCACATCTGGAGGTGTCCCAGACGCTGGTGATGAATTTTCAACAAATAGCCAGGGACTTCCCGGGCAAAAAATAGTGAGTATGATGTTAAGCATATATATATATATATTACAGTATATGTATATATATATATATATATTAAATTATACGTATCAAATGTATCTTTGGGGATATAGTGGAGATATTCCAAATATTGCAATATGCAGTAGTTACATTGTTACAATGGGGATATAATGGGGATGTATTGCAGTATTACAATGGTTGTTCGTCACCCAATGATATTCAGTATTCACTGTATCGGCCCCCCCCCCAAAAAAAAAAATGATCGAATACATTTCACAGGGGGTTCTAAGGGGCTTTTTGATATTGGAGGGAAGGAATTATTGACCCCAAGAAAATGTGGGGAGCCAAGGATCTCCAATCAGAGTTTCCCAACCTCATGATGGCTGTCACAGAAACCAAGACACATTCTTTGCATCATGAATCCAGAGCTCAAGAATTTGACACAGAAGGGACCACAAGTCTCCTTTTGCTTGTGTAAATGATAATGACTCAGGATCGATTCCGAAACAACTGCAGGCTAAAAACTTGCCGAAATCAAGTGCGTGGACCAAGGAGAAAGATTTTATTTTGGATGTATCTCCAAACATGTCCAGATCGACTGGACAGGCAGTGGTGTGCCTCTTTTTAATGATCCATGAGAACATGTAGAGATCTTGCCACTCGATCTTGGGATTTTGGCAGCGGTGAATAGAAGTGGGACACCTCCATTTCCTGAATTGCTTGGAAGCAGGCAGACTGAAGTCCCTGATTCCATCCGGAATGCATTTCCTTCCAGCTGAAGGGCAAAAAGAAGGTTCCTCACTGGCAATATTGTGTAAGTAATATCTTCATTTAATTTCTTGTTGCTTAAACCTCTATGGTTGCTGCTTCAATTCCCTGTTCTTGCATGTGTTTGTTGTTATTTGATGACCCAAGAGGTACGGGACATGAAAAGTCCGAGAATCGGGTGTGGGACCAACTATGCGATTTTAAAGAAAAAATACAAGGTCTGGTCTGGTATATCATCTATCGTTTATATTAATTGTAATTCATTGTCATTGTATATCATGGTAAACAACCCATCCCCACATTTACTATAGATGGTTGGTACAAGCCATCAAAATATGGGTGGTTTCCTATTGCTTTAATCACATTATCTATATATGCATATATATATATATAATTTATTATATATACACATGTTTTTTTTTTTAAATAATACAGCTTTATCATTTACCCCTTATCGTTACGGAGGAGGGGTTCCAGCACCCCTCATCTTTTTTCATCAACGAAGCATGGACCGAGTGGCTTCAGCTGCAAGGGGCGCAGGGAACTGTAGACAAAGGTCTCAGTTGCCTGGGGCTTCTTGGTGATTTTGAAACGTCCACCGGCAGCAGATCCGGCGTCCTGAATGTAGTGGGAAAAAAACACCAGAGTTGTTTTTTTCTTATGCAATCCCAACTATGACCATGTAGAAAATATACATACATATCTCGACATATGTCTATATCAATCACATCTATGTTCCATTTTAGCAGACACGTACATAAACTTATAATATGCAATATCTACATGTGTGCATTTAGATACACATAAATCATATACAGTGTATATACAATTTATACAATATATATATATATACACATGTATGTGCATATACATATTGTACATGTAAAATCCATTGCGAGCCACACTGGCCGAGTGGACTGATTTTACTTGGATGGCCCACGTCACCCTGGCCGTGCGGCCTACAAGTTTGTGCCCGGGGAAGCCCAAGTTGATCAGGTGAAACCAATGGTGAAGTTTGGGGGAATCGCCGGAAATGGCCCAAATTTGAGGGAACTATAGGAATCATCGAAGTTTGAGCGAACCACGACTTTTTTTTGAATCGTTTAACCAGTTCAACCAGTTCAACCAGTTCAACCAGTTCAACCAGTTCCCATAAATCCCAAGAGCATTTCCACACTTCCACATTTGCGATCATGTGGGGCTTCCCGAAATCATGGGCACTTGGAGTTTCTACCCCCACACGTCCATCTTGCATTGCTCGAAACTTCTCTGACGACCTGTGAGAGAAACGGCGAGATCTGGCCCTCCAAGGGCGGAGAATTGCAGGGGGTTATGGTTGCTATGAGTTGTTGAATGATATCTTATGATATATTCCATTATATTCCTATCTAAAACAGTCTGGAACAGTAGGCGTTATGATTTCATTGAACCTTGATGCACAAGCAGGTCATAGGGGTCTGTCTTTGTTGGTGGACGGGCGAGCAAATTCTTTGTTTGGTTGTGTGTGTCTGTTACCCTCTGTTGGGCTAGGATGACTGTGTGTTTAGTGTTCGTTGCTGGTGGTATGGGCGTAATTTTTAGAAGTACATCTAATAATGTACAAGTAGAGCCGCCGATGGATGTTTTATACACGTTTCCAACCACTGAGTTTTTTTTTCAAGGAATATATCGGAATATCCAAAATTATTGTGAACGCAGACCCTTGGAGGCTCTGGGTATCCATGCTCAAAAATCCAAATTTCATGGGAGCTCTTGAGGTTAATTGCCACTCTTGGGTGTTTAAAACTATGGTTAAGCCGTGATTGTGCCATGTTAACTCCATCAAAAGGTCATGTTTCATGGAGAAAGTCTCCATCATATAATATAATCTTCTACAATACAACAGAACATGTTTGGGATGTGTTAAACCCAATGATATAAACTTGCCATCCCGGAAATTACCGTAAAAAGGTTGGAATCCAATCATCCCCAAATGCTAGATATAGGGCATTGGGTTGCCCGCATTATCATATCTATGACCATAAAAAAAAAACAAATATCCCATATATCAACATTCCCGCAAAATATTCCCATTTTTCATCACCATGAAAAAACACCATTATTCTGTGGCTGTGGATGGTTGCGAAATCCCACGCACCAGTTCATAGATGGTAAACATCACATTGTTTATAGGGTTGCAATCATCCAAGGTGGTGCAGAATTTCTTCTATCCACAGCATGTCTGTATATCGTACACTTGCTGACTTGCTGTGTTACCTTCTCCCGTGTTCAGGAGTGAAGTGGGCCTTCCAGACACTGGCGCTACGGGCTCTGGAAGCAGAGATGGTGACCCGGAAAGAGTCGGGGGGATAACATTGATTTTGTATATTTTGTGGAAAAACATGTTGGATAAGGATTTTGGAATATAATGCATGATAATGGAATATAATGGATGTGATATCGGAATCAACATGGATGGAGAGTTGAGAAAGATGTATATGATTGATATGACATATGTCGGGAACGAATTGGGAAACCGCTGGATTTGCTGATTTCTTTGAAGACAAACATAGTAGTCTAAGATGGTATTTCATGGCCACGTATCATTGAGGATGCCCAATTTTACAGACATCATGATAGGTTAATTACGGGGATTTACTTACAAATGGATTGGATTGAAAATTAGCAGATGGGCATATATTGCTCGCACAAGTGCTGATGATTTCCAATTTTGAGGCGAATATGTTTTGCTATGACTCTACAATTTCAGGGATGATTTTGCCATCAAGACGAGTTATATCTGATTAAGGTAAGTTATACCCTCCGGTAAACTAACATAGCCATTGAAAATGGTGATTTATAGTGGATTTTCCCATGAAAAATGGTGATTTTCCATAGTTTTTTGTATGTTTACCAGAGGGTAGCTTCTTTTACTTTGCCGCTTGGGTTTCTCCGAAAGTAGGATACCCCCATGCCACCTGGAAGTTGAGACACCAAAATTGAAAGGCCCAAGTTAGCCCTTCCTATAGATGGCCATAGCGTGAGCTACGCCATCCCTCATGGGATAGGGGTCAAAAAATAATTTTTCCGGATCAAAAAAAAATTATTTCGGATCAAAAAAAAATTATTCCGGATCAAAAAAAAATTAAATACGTGAAANAAGGAAGCGAGGAAGCCAGGAAGCCAGGAAGGAAGGAAGGAAGAAAGGAAGGAAGCCAGGAAGGAAGGAAGGAAGGAAGAAAGGAAGGAAGGAAGGAAGAGAGGAGAAATGGTAGCAAAGAAGGAAGGAAAGAAAGGAAGGAAATGAAGCGAGTAGAAACAACAAGACAAGGATTCTGTATATATATATATATCGTATTTATTTATCTCTGCATGAATTTAAGTATGCTTGTAAACACATTACTACACATGGACATGAATATATCTATCTATCTATCNCTCCCGCTTTTTTCCTTTAATCCAAACTTGCACAATTGTAAATACAGTACGCTACATGTTTATATGATCATACATACGTACATGCATGCATGCATGCATACATACATACGTACATACGTACATACGTACATACGTACATACATACATACANCTACATGTTTATATGATCATACATACGTACATGCATGCATGCATGCATACATACATACGTACATACGTACATACGTACATACGTACATACATACATACAGACATACGGACACACAGACATACAGACATACAGACATACAGACATAGAGACATAGAGACATACAGCCATACAAACATACAGAC
>BGPT01002041.1:7024-30551 GCA_003297045.1 Symbiodinium sp. clade C Y103 | reverse complement strand
AGACACACAGACATACAGACATACATACATACATACAAATTTGCAGATTTACAATTATTTGCCTGCACACGTTGTATTCCTGAACAAACCCTAATCCAATCCTATATAGACAAACTTTAAACAGACCCTATACCCTCCCTAAAGAAGCCTTAAACCAACCCCAAATAGACCTTGTTGACCCTAAAGCAACCATCAATGAACTCCTGAACCGACCCTAAATGGAATCATTTTTGGGATAGCTGCTCCAAGTGGCAATCTAGACCAAACATCAAAGCNCCATTAAATTGTAATTAAATAGCAAATAATTTTTTTTTGATCCTAGTGTTTTAATTTTTTTTTGATCCGGAATAATTTTTTTTTGATCCCTCACTCATCCGTCATTTTTGGACAAGCCTGTATGAATCATTCTGAATCAACCACATGCAGGAGTACATAGACCACAAAGCATGTGAATTTCATAAACATTTGTGGATGGTGTTGATTTGCAAAACCGCGATAGTTCAAAAAGATGCTACGGGTCAATCTTTTGGCACGTTTCGTTTTCGAAGCTTGTTTTCCTCTTCAGGGTGAAGTACCTTGGTTTGAAATCCATTTCCAAATTGACATGATTCTCGGCAATTATTATAATGTTGGTAAAACAATAATAAACCATCCCCCAAATCAGCATAAATGGGTTGTATAAACCATCAAAATATAGGTGGTTTATTATTGTTTTACCCACATTATGACCGTTCAGGGACATCCATTGGTTCGGAATTGTAGAAAGGTCATGATTTTTGCATTTCCAATACTGAAAGCAATATTGGAATCACGCACGTCCGTTGGCCCAGGACACAGCTGAATATATCCAATTAACATGCAGCAATGACGATAGACAATGGGATCGCCCAGCAAAGACCGACCCAATTAAAATGAAAGAACATTGGAAACAAAGACAACAAAGATTCATGGATATTCCACGACCTTCCTTTGTTGGCGCTCTTATAAAACCAAAAACGGATTGGTGCAAGGATTCATTTTCAAAAACCACTGGCTGTATGCTCAGACACGCAAAGGATTTACCTGGACAAGCAACCATCAGTGCGTTTTTCGTTGTCCTCGACCAGTGAAAGAACTTCACATCCACGACAATCATTCCTTTAGTTTATATCGGGGCCGCGGTACTCCCTATTCAATCCGAACAACTTAACTTGCATTCCAGAATATAATTTAAGAGACAAACCCTTAAGCCGTGACCAAAGCCCCCTGTTGATGGGTTGTTTTATGGGGGGTCTTTGTCATCCCCCTATGGGAATCCTGTTCTCAATCAAGCAGTATTTCATTGAATCACATTTTGGGTTTTGAAGATTGCTCCGGTAGTATGTTGGTTTATAGGTAGCCTAGCTGGATCTATGGATATTTCTGGTGGACATATTCATACTTCGATGGGGGTACCCTCTGGCAAACTGATATAGCTATGGAAAATCACCATTTTCAGAGGTGTAAAAATGGATGGGCCATGGCTTCCATGGCAGTAAGAAACTGCCGGAGGGTACCCTGCACAACATCCAAAGGGTCCAGACCTTGACGGGCCCAGGAGCGGCGCTGCCACAGCGACCGCGATCGATGCCTTGACCCTGCTCGCGCCTTCGCGCTGCCTTGTGGGTGACCTGGCTGGTGCTGGTGCTGGTCGTGGTGGTGAGGATGAGGATCGTTATCATGATGTCCTGGAGGTTTCCTATTGAAATGGGGGTACCCCCAAATCTTCCAAAGTTATATATGTTGATTTAGATCATGACTTGGTATTGAAAGGCATGGTGATTTGGGGAAATGTTTGTGCTTATTGTGATGATCAGCACTTTTCCGTGCAAGAGCAAGGACAGCTGATTTTGGCCGATTGTTTGCTGTAAAGTAAAGCATTCCATTTTCAGGTACCCAATCGTGAGCCTCTAAATTTTCCTCCTAGAAACCGTGGCTTCGGCTTGGACATATTCAAATGCCTGGGGCCCATATGATTACCCTCTGGTAAACTAACATAACTATGGAAAATAACCATTTTTAATGGGAAAATCCACTATTTCTATGGCCATTTTCAATAGCTATATTAGTATACCAGAGGGTATTTGCATTTTTTTTTGTTTTTCAAAGAAGATCAATCGCCCATCCTTGGGGTAAAACCTCATTGACACGAAGGTGAAGAATGATCGTCACATGCAATGCTAGCAACTGGGGTGCACATCCCAGCAGCATTACTACGGGAGACTGGAGCTGCTGGATATGAACTACACTATGTGAGGGTCACCCCGTAGATCGGGATCTGAAGCAACAACTATTCAAACTTTACCGACTGACATAGAGGTTCGGATACAAAACGGGGAATCACAAAACAGCAGGAACCAACTGTGAACTCATTCTGAACAGGATTTCATTTCAGATGGGTGAACTATGCTTTTGTTAAAATCAAAGGATATCAAAGGTATGTCTTGATGATTTGCGCAGAGAATTGATTGTAGTGACCTTAGAGTGAAGATTCCCTGCGCAGAAGATGGTTCGACATGGGGGACAGCAGTTGCGTTTGCTTCCCCAATTCCTCTGCAAGGTGAGGCTCTTGGGTTTGGAACACCTATATTATACCATCATCATACCATTATTATACCGGAAATTATACCATGTATCAACCATTAATTAACCATTACTATACCAGCAGTATACCATCATTATTATACCATCGTTATACCATCATTATACCATCTTTGTATCATCACTATACCATTATTATACCATATAAATCCATATGGTATGCGTTATTCCCCCAGAAACTTCCCATGGCTCCTGCGTCTTCGCTGCCAAGGTTGGACGTCTGTCCCGAGCTCACAGGCCTCACAAATCCGCCCTGCCTACGGCGCTGCGAGCCACAGCGTCACATGGCTGCGTGGGGCAGGGATTTACCATGGAAAGCCATGGTGGTTTAAGCCGAAAAACATGCGGGCTTGACCATGCTTCACCATGAATTACTGAGAAATATTAAGCTTAACCATACAAACATAGTGCTTACATAGTGTTTTCATCGTCGTTAGTTTAGCAATCAAACATAGGGGTAGAAGCAACATGAACCAACAATATTGGTGGGAATATGATGGGAATGGGAATGAATTGCGATACACTGCAATAAAACCCCCCATACTGGCGATGTACAAGTGGGGAATCTAATGCTCATTTTGACGGGATTTTACCAAGCAGAAAAAGGCGGGGTAGGAAGAGTGGGGAATAACTAAGCTCTAGTGGGATTATGACAATAGTCTACTGCGTAGCTATTGCGGATAAAAGGAATCATGGGACTGATTATGTTCATGATGGGTTATACCATCAATTCAATTCGAAGATAGTGGAATTATATGGAGTACAGACTGATTAAGTAAAGTAAAAGGAATCTTCCCAAAATTGAAATTCTAGGGGGAACATGTATGTACACCGACGATACACCAACCATTTTGTGGGGATAGCACGAAACAAAAGTAGAATGGAGGACCACCCAAAACACAACAACGATTTCAGGGAAAGAAAACAAGAAGAAACATCAACATATTATCAAAATCCATCGAAATCATGTTTTTCGTTCCCCCAGAAGACAAAAATTGGCCAACCGAGGTGGCGTGCCGGCCACGGAACACTTCGTGGAGGTCTTGGACCCTGATGGCCAGGTGTTTTGGTGCGGCGGATGGGTTCCCAAAATCTCCACGAAAATAGGTGGTTTAAACATGTTTAAACAATCTCAAAATGGTTAGTATATGGTCTTGATTGTTATTGTTGGGGGAAATCCCACATTTTTAAAGGCCAAAGAACACGGATGAATCGGCTGGAAGCAGTTGGAATTGTTGCTTTAACAATAGGTTCTGTGCTTAACGCCGATGGGCTCACCCATTGGCACACCTTCGAAGCTTCCCAAAAAGGTGGGTAAATGGTTTGCTGGAAAATCCACCAGCAATAAGTTCGATGAAACTTCCGAGTCCGACGATTTTCCCATCAAAACCTCCAATCAGTTCAGGGATTTTCCACTCATCCCTATGATTTCACAGGTCCGATTGCCGACTCCTCAGGTGCTGTGCGATCCAAGAACCCTGGAGCAATGCCTACAGCAGAATCTGCTGCCTGGAGCGATTTTGGTTCGTACCCCCGCAAAAGCGCCGACTTTTTTTCATGGGAAACATGTGGAAACATGTGATGTGGAAACATAATAAACCATGGGAATTTGAGGTCATTATCACGTTTTGGGATGGGGGTCGCGATCATGGATGTCCTTTTCCTCCTGGTGAGTTCATCAATTGTGTGCCGGACAGACCCCGTTTTTTTTTTTTTTTTAAGGACCTTGTTGGTTGGGATGGATGACAAAGTTTTGCAACTAGGATTTATCGGTCTAACCATGTTGAGCCAACCATTTTTTATTGGCTCATTTGATTTTGTTTTTCTTTTCTTTATGATAAATTTACCAACCAATTTCGGGGAATACTCTTTATTGCCGCTGATTCATGGGGAAAATCATGATAAACAGATTGGTATGGGTGAAACATGGTTTTTCAACCGAAGCGAGATGGGGAGAAACATCCATTCCCGAGATGTTTCGGGTTTCGGAGTGAACTTCGCAGCAAATGGCATGAATAGATTCCCTGGTGGGTCAGTCATGATCAGTCAATCCCTTACCCATTTTGTTTCCGAACATTGTGGTACGCAAGAACAGCATCATGTGACATCACACATTTATGTTTTAATATGTTTGAATGGCACTAGACGTTTCCTTATCCCAAAATATTGGGGTAATTGCCCCAGAATTCCCACCGCATTTTGAGTGATTTTGGGGTCCTCCATGAACCAATCATCAACAAATCCCAGCTAGATGTAAAATCGCACAACCCGTGTGGCCCATGATATTCTCACTTTATTGTCAATCCAAGATTGAACATCCCTTGGTTGATTGGTTGGGGAGAGCGTTGAGAAGGCACCAGGCTGGCATAGGTTCCACTACTATTCACAGTACTCATATACCCCGTGACCAACCCATCTAACAATGCTATAGCCCAATCTCATGTGTGAATATCCACATAGAACCCCATGCAAGCACGCAAGAATGTACAACCCAATAGGTAGATATTACACATGCATACATGAATACACGTACACATACATACATAAACACAAACCTAGACATACATGGAAATCTATACAGTAATCATGCCTGGACAAAGCCAGATATATATACACATATCTACACATACAGACACGTACTTTTAATACACATACACATACATATATCATATACACATACACGTACACAGACACAGACAAGGATGTAGTCCGGTTCAGCAAGACACATACACACATATACACACATACACCCGCACAGATCCATGTATATCTATCTATGTGTTTATATATTATATAGTCATCCTGGAGGAGATACATGTTCAGGCTCCATCGCGCGGTGCATGTCTGGCTCTGTGTGCCCCGCAGTGGTGCGCTCTTGCTGCGGAAGTGGCAGCAGAAGGGGCTGAAACACCCAGGCGTGGCGCGAAGAAACACTTGAGCCGTTGAAGATTCCCTTGTTGATAGGGAGTTATAGGGAGTTATACTACCTGGCTTATTGGGGATTGTTATAATAGCCCTGAAGCAGTCCGCGATATAATAGCATGGAAACCTATGGAAACCTATCAACCGATGGGAAAGCGTGGTCTTTTGAATGGCTCCATTGGGGATTTTGCCGATCTATGACTTCAATGGATATCAATGGTGAACATTCTCACCACACTGGCAAAACCACAACCCATGGGTCAGCGCCAGTGGCCGCTTCCAAGCCTGCCTCGGTCTACTATGATGAAGACTACACCAAAGGTTTGAATGGATGTCTTAAGAGCCCCATTTTGGAGATCTTGATTTTACAGAAGACTAAGTGGATTATTTTTTGGAGAAGAAACGGCCCAACCTGGGACCTCAATTTTATAGAGATTTCGAGTTTACAAGAAGGCATTTGTATGCATGTGGAACCTTGTTTAGCCTTGATTTTGTAGTGCCGTGTTTTCTTGAAACTAGGATATCTCCTGATGTTTTTTTCGAGTACGCACCTCCAGGGGAGCCTGGGGGTACCTCTATCAAAAGGGGGTTCCTAACTTACCAGTGGAACATATGTGTATATATATATATATGTATATTATATATATATATATGTATATATATGTATATACATATATACACATATAATACATACGCTGTCAGTATGAGATTCCCAGTCAGAATTGCCATACCATGTTGATGGTACTGCAGTACTGGGGTAACTTAACTTGGGCGATTGGGCCATTTCCACGATTTTCCCAATATTCCCATGAAGAACGTTGATTTTTTTTCCGATTTTCACATGAATTCCATGGACAAATGTGGATCTTCCACGATTTTTCGCAATTTTCTCCATCAAAAAAAGGCCGGATTCTCCGGTGACCCACCAGGTCGTTGGGGTCCCACCTGCCATACGGAGATCCGTTGCTACGGTGCTGGGGACGGCCATGCCGCGGAGGTGCCGAAGGGTTTTTTTCCACATCTGATGGGGATTGATGAACTATCAAATCCCTATTGAAACCAGATTCAATGCCACGAAATTTCCTATCAATCCCCATGAAATCATCATGAAATCCCATGAAACCACAATTTTTCTTGGTGAAAAAACCACCATTTTTGCTGCCCCCGCGTCCCTGGCTGTCATGAGGTGTCCACTCAGAGCGCGGAGCGGGCGCTGGAGGAGCAGCTGGGGCTACCGCCATCGCAGGTGGGCGAGCTGATCCATTGCACCTTGGCGCTGCAGGGTCTGTGGTGTTTGGTTTTGTTTTGGATTTCACCTAGAAAACATGGTGATTTAACCGAAACACAACATGATTGAAGCATGAAAGATGGTGGTTTCATGGGATTATATCTGGCGGGGTTTCATGGTGATTTCATGGGGATTTGATGGGATACCGCCAAGAAATACGATATCTGGATCATGGAGCTGGGAATATCCGGATAGAAATGGAGAATTACATGCCTTATTAACCCACTCATTCATGGTGATTCAACCATCAGTCTATGGAGATGCTATCACCATGAATCATGTGATAAAGCCAATATATATTAATAAGCAATCCCCAATGACTTACCAGAAATGGGTGGGATTTCAACCATCCAAAATTGGAGGTGTATTATTGAATAATTATTGTGTTTACCTGATGCCCATTGATAGGGTATGATATATGAGAGGATATGGTAAGATATTGACATTGACAAGACATGGTGAAAAATGGGTGAAATATTGTATATTGTGATATATGTGTGTTTCCTTTCTGTTGATACCGACAGGTGATGTAGTTAGAATTGACATGACTCAATTTTTTTGTCTTGTTACTTCGTCTTAGTTGAGCAGTGCTGAACACAGGAATCCCTGTCACCCAGAGTTGACCAACCCTCCCTCCTTGGATTGAAAAGAACACGGGTTTCCTGCACCATTTCCCTGAAATCAACCCAATGAACATCGTATTTGGAGGTTAGATCTTCTAGTGTGATTTTTAACTCTGACTTGTTTATTCTTGATCTGATATTTTTCCTGTTTAAATCCTGACCTTTTCCTCATCAAGTCCGGATTTTTCGATTGCGGTTCTAGCTGGATGCATCCTCCAGGTTTCTCCTGCCAGATGAGTGATGGCAGCTGCCAGGTGGGGGGGCCGAGCTGGTGTGGTCTTTTAGGTCGGTTGACCCAGTGGTTGGTACTGGGAGAATCATCGGATACTGGGTCTACACATGTGGAATTTTCCAGGACGCCATGTTTGACTACCAGAGGGTAATTGCAGCAACTCCTAAAAGGATCAAACCGAGATAGAACCGTGAACAGTTCAAAATAGTGGTAATTGACATTTTTCATGTTTTATTGGGTTACTACGAGATTACGGATGAATGGGGATTTTATTGCCGAACATGAGGATACACATGCGCATAGTAAAGGGATACAATGGGGAACTACAATCATGAACATGGGTTGTGGGTTAAATTAAGGGATCAAACCATGGATATATCCCCAAAGTTGACCTATTTTTTTTGTCGGCTGAACTGGTCCCATGAAATATCGGGAGATTTTGATTTGACAAGTTTCACCTTCTCGGAATTTCTGGGAGGGGTTCTTTGGTAGCTGGGAAATCCCCGGAGTCAATGGAGGTCTTTGGGGGTGGGACATCATCGAAGTACTGCTGGGGGATGTTTGATTACCAAAGGGTACCCACCAAAAAAAGGGCTTTGAAGATTGGCACTGTGATATGCCTCTCAGTTTCTTTTCGAAATTGCAGTTGGACAAGCAACATGATGAAAAACCATAGGATGGGTGTCAAACTGGCAGCCACTAGGACATCGGTCAACGTTTCAGCCCCTGGGAACTTAACATTTGGGTCATGATGGCACATCATAGGATGCAATGGGGTTCCAAAGTTGGAGACAGCAGCATCATATTCAGCCATAAAATTGGAAACATCATGCTTATCAGCCCACTTTAAGGGTGTTTACCCAGGTGCGTCCCATTTTCATTGGGTTTTGCAAAACACGGTAAGGTGAGATCATATTTTGTTTTCCCCCAATGTAGCCGTACTGTGAATAAGTATGGTTGAGGGATGTTGAGGGAAACATTGGAGGATCTTTCCCCCAGCAAATCTGGGATTTTCACCCAACATCACCCAACACACGAGTTTTTCCACCAGTAAATCTTTGTATTTTCCATCAAGAAATAAGTTGTTTCCACCAATAAATCTAGAGAGTTTCCATTTAACAAGCAGTTGTTTGCAGCACTAAATCTGGATATTTTCATCTAACAAGATGTTGTTTTACCACAAGATCTGGGGAGTGCCCCCCAAAAAAACAGATTCTTTTTCGGACGACATCCAGGAACTGCTGGACGTCTACCTAGCACCTCTTAGTAAGGCGGGGCTGCCGCCCCTGGCACTTCAGGAGGATGAGGAGGCACAGCTGCACCGTCAGACCTGGCTCATTGTCTTCCGAACCATTTGGGTTTGTCTGAAAATACTGTGGAGGGAAGAAATCCTGCACCACCTTGGATGATTGAAAGCCTGTAGATAATGGGATAAACCATGTATCAGCTGGTGCAGGATTTCGCAACCATCCACAGTAGGGTATGCCACAATCCCATGGTTCATCATCATTTTCCCTATTCAGTGGCCATTTTGGTGAAGATATCCCATTTTAAGGCCATAGAAATTTCACCGCTCCATGTTGGATGACGTCCAATTTTGGTAGCAAAATTGGGGGGTGGCTCGCCATAGGTGAATACCAGTAGTGATTGAAGCAACAAACACGGGGATTTCCCTCGGATTTACAGTAAGCAGTACACACGATTTTCAGGGGGTTGATTGGGGATCTAAGCCGTAAAACTTGGGGCTTAACACGACTTACGCAGACTTGAACCAACAAGACTTTGGCACGAAACTTCCAGAATCGGGGACTTATGGAACTAAATTTGAGACTTAGCCGAGAAAAGAATTGCGAGTTGGGGACTCAGAAATTGGATGCTGTGTTTGTCCGAGAATGGGCTACTCCTGAGATCCAATTGTTTGGAGCCTCACTTTCCCTGTCAAAATTGCAATTTTTTAGGCATCCCCTTTTTATGAGGCAAACCCATTTAGCTAGCCAAAATGGGGCATTGGACACACAACATGTTGATTCAAGCAAAAACAATGAGGCATTTTACCAACATAGGGGATTGAACTGACAAGAATACAGCAGTTAGCCAACAAGAATTGTCGGTAGGACCCCAAAATTGGGTCATTGTGCTGAATCAGCAAAAAATGATAAGACTTAAACCAGCAAATTGCTGAATAAACTGGAGAACTTTGGAGGTTTATAAGTTTGATGCGTGTTGATGGATTCTTGAGTGAAAATTATTTATGTTTTAAGCTCTCTTAATTGTTTGCTGATGAGTTTTTTTGCCCTGCTGCAGGTTTGAAGTTTGGCTTGTAGCATATATGGGGATGGGTCAAAATCCATTATATTACCATATACAAGTAAGGGGGAATCAACATCAAATCCCAGCACTTTTATGGTGCCCTAGCCATGGTGCCAGGGTTTCTATGCTTTTGCTCAGCTGAGCTGAGGTGGATTGGGTCTTCTTTGCCCACGTCCTGTCGCCCGAGTTCGCCCGTGCTGGGCGACTGCCGCTTGACCATGAGTTGGGGGTTTGGTTTAGCTGACTTTCCAGGGAATGGCCTTTTTTTTTGTAAAATAACCAACAACCATATCAAACTCGGGGGAATTCAACCAGAAGATGTGGGGATCTCCGCAGGGCACTTGCAGAGGTGGAGACTTGACCCACATAGATGGGAAGATCACGTATACCACCAAGAATCATGTTGGAATACCACCAACAGAAGCCTTCTCATTCATTCCTTGATAGGTGGATTTTCCACTGCAATGTCCATTTTCTCGATGACTTTGGAAGGGTGACTTCCCGGTGGGGTTGGTTCCCGAAAAAAACATGATCTGTCCATCATTTCCGCAATCTTCCGAAGTGGAGGACCTATGAAATCGCCATGGTTGTTTCATTCGTTTTCGTTGCGTTACCATGGTTTAAAAAAACAACGGACCTGTAAAATGGGTGGAATCCACCGGACCAGGGATGCTGATAGCTGCCCGAGGTTTTACTACAACAACGTCTACAGACGCGCCCTTGCTCGGCGCATGCGCGATCATGCGATTCCCGAGGATGCATCGAGGATGCACCAGATGAAATGTGTATATCAAGGGACCAAAGATGAGCAAAGATAATCTGGGATGTTCATGGATGTTCATGAAAATCAAAGCAGTGCAAAGGTATGAAGTTGTTCTTTTTAATTTTCTGTACAATCATATTCAATTATATTTGATATTTGACTTTTGGTTTGTTTCTTTTTTTTACCAGCTGCCTCAATTGTAATCCGCTCCGCGTTCACCGGGTTCACCTTTGGGAACGCCAAACGCCAAAGGGTCCGGATACTTTAGAGAAACTGTTTGGGTCTGCCAACCTTTTCTTTACAGTCCCTAGAGTTATCATTCCCGAGAGCGTCTAAGCTCTTCCCTCTCTTCTCTTTCTTCTCGCTCTTCTCTCTCTTCACTCTCTCTCTCTCTCTCTCTCTCTGTCTCTCTCTCTCTCTCTCTTGTTACATGGAACACTCCAGAAGTTGTCCACATGAGTGCGCACATATAGTTCAACAGAGTGTACATATGCAAGGTTGCAGGTCTAAGCCTTGAGCCATTTGCCAGCAGAGGACAAAACAGTAAGCGTGCACAGCAGCAGCCAAACATCAACAAACTTTGAACTTTACAGCGATCCTGGAAACATCCAGGGGAGCTCCAGCAACAAACAAACAATGTTAACAACAAACAGCTCAGAAGCACCCCCTGTTGGATCCTTGTTGGATCCCTGTTGCACCCGCCTTGGACGCCTTGGTGCACCGTGGAGTCGAGGTGCACCACGCCTTTGCGTTGGACTTGGACGCACAGCTATCCTCCCCACGACTGGCGGCGGCCCTGCGGTGTCCCGCAGCCGAGGCAAGCGGTACCCCGCATCCCTTGGGGAGATGGGACATAACTATTGAAAATTGCTATTTATAGTGGATTTTCCCATGAAAAATGGTGATTTTCCATAGCTATGTTAGTTTACCAGAGGGTATGAATCAGCAAAAAAATTGGGTATTTGTAGTGATTAAGAGGGATCATGACTGGTTGTGAATGATTGTTAGTGGTTATTTATGGAATCTAGACAACAGTAATTGGGATTTGCATGATTCTACCACTAGAAATACAAGTTGTTTCTTGAGAAATGCCTATGTCAGCGGATGTTTTCCTTTTTTTCTTCCAACCCTTTGCTTGGCAGCGTCTATATTAGTTGGGGGAGATTGTACGGTGTATCACTAAAGCATGTTATGGTTTGTGATTGGATTTTAATTATATGGGATATTACAGGATAGTACATGATGGTAGGGCCAACAAAAAGTGGTTTCAGCTAGTCAAATTCAGAGAGGTTGATGGTCCGAGGACTTCACCGTCGTTTCAAAGTTTGTTCTTGGAACATATGGCTGCAGCTCAAAATGTAAGGTCCCGATCCATACCCCGGACCCACAGGCGATCCATACCCCCTGATCCATACCCGATCCATACCCTCGATCCATACCCTTTTGAAGAGATTGAATTCATTTCAGACCATTTGTGCAACTCCTTCGTTCCATACGTCCGGATCACTGCGTACCGTTCCATACCCGTTTTTTGAGCCATAGCCATATGTTTGTCAAAGCACTTTAAAGCAACACCCCCCCAAAAGATTGGAAAAAACTATTTATACCACTATTTTGGCAGGAGTTTACTTTTAGTTTTTCTATCTTTTTCACTTGAGGGTTGCTATAATTCATAGGAATACTCATTCCGATGCTTGAGCCAACCCAATTTCGGAATGGGAATGGTGGTTTGCCTCCAAAAAGCAAAAAGGTTTGGGAGGAACTACTGAGTGTACCACGGCGATCATGGTCCAGTGGAACGTCGTGATGACGAATCCTGTCTATGATCCGATGGATACTAGACTAGAGATCAAAGAGACCAAAGGGATTAGATTTATGATATATGGATACTAGAGATATGGATACTAGAGATCCTATGGATACTAGATGCTTCAAATGATAGACACCACTTAAAGGTGTCACAATCAGCACCGCAATGTTTCAGAACATGTCCTCCTCGAGGCTGTGCCCATGGCACCAGGGCCCAACCCACCGGTCGCTGTACGTTGAGCCGCTATGAACGCAGAAGGGTGGCAGTTTTTGAAGTATCCACATCGCCTATTAAATACATTTAAATGCTAAAGGAGCCAAGCTACAAGCTGCTTTATTGCTTTATACTACTTGATCTATCTATAGACTATAGATGCTATAGATATATCCACTAGACCAAGTTCATTGTTCTATCCAGTCGTTCGAAGGGAGCTAAGGGGCTATGGATGCCCATATCGCCTATTAAATGGGGAACCAAGGAGCTACTAAGAGTTTCCCAACACGTGATAATTCAGAAATTTCAATCCGCAAGGGCCTATTTTTTTGGGTGTAATCACAGATAGACAGATCGTTTTTGGTACTTGACCATCCAACTTTTGGGGTATGTGCTCGGCATGTATCGATTCTAACTCATACCTACAGGTGGTTGTTGGGCATCTAAATGTAAACAGCACAGTTGTATACCCTCTGTAATCAAACGTGTCAAACTCTCCAATTCACTCGAATGGAGGTCTTAGTGGTAAAATAAACTGTACATTAACTCGGAGAGGATGACCCAGATTGAAGATGCCTTAGGTCGCCAGGTCATCTTCAAGAGCCCCTTCTGCCATCCCATGCACCAACCAGACTCGGGGGTCATATTTTACATATTCCAATAGGGGTGTACTGGATACCGGTATACCCAATGATGAATCACATTCGACCCTTTCCTTCCCAATGTTGGTTTAAATGATCATGACAGGAACCCCGGTATCGTTTAAGTGGACAAAACACCATGGATTCGTGATTTTTCTTTCAATGTTCACTTTGGGCCAGTGGGCCATTCATTGAGTTGGCCCTTTCACGGGGGTGTCCTTGGTTAACAAACACAGGAAAGGACGAGAAAAGACATGAAAGGACGACTTAAGGAGTTTTTATTGAGTACATTACGTTTCACATGCAGCTCACATATGACCCATGAGGGGAGCATGTGCATGTGCATCATATGTGGTGTATATTGGGGGATTTGCCGCAGCGATGTCGAGTCTAGCCAAACGAGTGACCCAACAATCCATCATCACCCATTGGTGATTAGAATGGGACAAACCAAGTCTCTGACCCTTAGGTGATGCTGGGAGAATGGCTTTGGAGGGTTTGTGAAAGCACCTGAAACACTTGTGGAGTCCTTCTGATGATATTGTTGGTCAGTTTGTTGATGATTTGTTGATTCCAGCCATCATGCACTTCTCTTTTGGATCCAGTTTATTTCTCTGAAATATCAATTGAGTAGTGCATTCTTGAAAACGTCGGATTCCCAGCTATTGGACACTCAGATTTCAGTTGGCACCGGATCTCTTGTGGTTTCTGGCTGCTTCTAAGAAGCAAGCCGAAGTGCAGAGTAACCGGTGACTGGTCCCCAAGATACAACAGGTTCACCTGCAAGGGGTGTGCCTTTGAGATCAACTTAACGCAATGGGACCCCCAAAAAGCCCAGGGTGTTGTGTGAAAACCAACCACTATCTTGTGGGAATTGAGTGGGAGATGTAGAGCGAGATATCATGGCATATACATATAGAAATACATCACCAACAAAATCAGATGGGTAGCCCATTTCGAGAAACCGGCGGTTGATGGTGCGCCTTACATCGTACATATCCCCAGCCGAACTTGGGAAGTCCCACCTAGCCTCCCTATGGAACAATCGGGAAACGGTGAACAGGGCTACGGCAGTTTTGAGAAACAGGTGGGATGATGAAATGGGGTGAGCGCTACCAATCCCATTCCGGTTGCTGGATTCTGGGGGAGTCTTCCCAAATATGGCTTACACTCTGGTATACTCTGGTAATTCAATAATTCAACATGGCTATATACTGAAAATCCCCCATTGACGTATGAAGTATGGTGATTTTCCATAGCAATGTTCAATTACTAGGTGGTGTAATGATTTGCCCAGATACATCATCTAGACAGTCATCATTCCCTCACTCATGTCCCCAAGACCATGTAGCTTTTTGGCTTTGATCATGCGACATGATAGCAGGGTCATGGAGCTTCACCACGCTACCTTGACCTGAAAGGACATCATCCCCAAATGGGCTAATCGCTGGTGAAATCTTATGAGTTGCATAGCGGCATAGCGAGATGGATGCTACTTTGGGTTTTCCCCTGTTTTAGCTCCACGGATTAAGAAAAAAAGTCACACCACACTTTTTGATGGTCAACACAACTATGACTATAGTTCCAACAGACCTCCTTTAAAGAAGACCTGTTCGAAAAGTGACATCCATTGTTTCACCGTGGTTCCCCATTCGGTGTCGCGGTAGCCACGGGCCCATGCCATGGGACATGGCCTCCGCCACGGCCTCGCCGTCCTCGGCGTCCTCGGCGTCCTCGCGGAGAACGTCCGGGTGCCGCACCCGGAGGACTTCGTCAACGTGCTGGCGGGCACCGTGGGAGGACAACGTGATGGCATGCACCACAGCTCAGGCCTTGGGTGGCTTTTGGGGAGAGATTGAGATATGGGGGAGATGGTCGGAGAATGTAGTGATCTAATAATCCATGGCTGGATAATGCGCAAAACCATATCAGATTTTTTGGATTTAACGATTTGTTAAATACAGTTTATGGTGGGGCACTGGAGTTTTGTTTGCTTTTCAAAGGCTTATTGGCGGATGATAAGCACCATATGAACTAATGCTCTTAGATCAATATCACCGCGTGGATCTATTGAAATTGGAGGCTAAAAGTCATGTTACAGTCGAGCTGGATTGTTGGACAATTTTATCGATCATTATTTTAGTGGTCTGATTTGTTTTTTATGCAAATACCATCCAAGTATCTCACCAATGTCCTGAAACTTCAGATGCGCACCTTACAACTCGGACGGTTCTATGCCAATTTTTCCCATGGATGATTGGAAATTCACACAACTGGGGTACCGTCGGGTAATGGGCAATACATGCAAAGATATGTGTCTTCCTACCCTCTGGTAAACTAGCATAACTATGGAAAATCACCATTTTTCATGAGAAAATCCACTATAAATGGCCACTTTCAATAGCTATGTTAGTTTACCAGAGGGTACAGTTTCCATATCTTCCTATGAACAGAAAGATGCTTCTCCTCTTTGACCTCATGACCAGGCAACGTGCTCCCGCTGGTGGCGAGACCCTGGGGCTTCAACCATTGGGCACCGCAGCAGCTGGGCGCAAACCTGGGCACTTCCAAACTGGGCATCCGAATATACAACGCATGCTGTATCAAAGAATACTATATATTATATATGTAAGATTACATAGGCTATATAGTCATATAGTGTTGTGTAAGATATTTGAAAAACATACACTTGTATATAGTTGTATATACTTTTAATGTTATGACAATATGGCTATGAGTCAAAAGCCTGGCACCATTTTGGGTAGCCAAAAACACATGGTTGATGGATGTTAATGGATGTCAATGGATGTTTATTCCCCCAAAATATAATGACAATGGGCTTTGACCCATCCCCACAGGGTGAGATAAAAACGGTTCATAGCGAAAAAGGACGGTTGATAGCGAAAGCTTGTTTTGGTTTTTCGCTATATATATATATGTATATTATTGTGTATTTATATATATATATATTATAAGTACATTTGTATATTTGTGTCAGTCAAATAGAGATTCTCCTCTATGCGAATCCATTTCCAGCTCCATGCTGGGCTCCGTGCCGAGCCAGCGAAAGTGCTGTGCTGCGTTTCAGGGGGTCACGGTTATGGTATTCAACCAGTAGAGATATATTTTTCCTATCTCCCATGTCAGCGTCTCTATAGAGTACCCTCTGGTAATTTAACATAGCTATTGAAAATGGCCATTTATAGTTGATTTTCCCATCAACAATGGTGATTTTCCATAGTTATGTTAGTTTACCAGAGGGTATGTTAGCTTGCTCCTCGCCTCCTGCTCACCTCTCCTCCTCCTCTTGGCTCGCCTTACTTCCCACTGGTTGAGTGGAAATGGCGGATCTAGTGGTATTAAAAGAAAACCATGGCTCGATTAAACAGGTCCAAGATCTTCAACTACTGCAAATCATAATTCTGCAAGCAACATCTTGCTTCTTTCAGTGTTTTTTCTCACACATGTATTGCAACAGAAACATATAGTATATTATAGTATCATATAATATAGTATAGACATATGTAAACATATATAACCGGAAATGTATTTTTATTACATCGAACCTTTTTATATCTATAGCTATATTTAACTTCTAGAATTTGTACTAGTGCTGGCCATAAAAAATCCTTCAATACTCCAACCACCCTTTGGCACCTTCGCGCCTCCCCACATCCAAGGAGTGCGGATCCCAATAGCCGAACCAGCTGGTGGCACTTTGGCCTGAGGATGTCTTTTTCAATGGCGATTTAGCATCAAACATGGTTATTTGATGGAAAGCCATAGGAAAACCATAGGAAAATGGTGATTTAATGGGATTTTAATAGGATTAATGGTGATTTACCCTCTGGTAAACCAACAGTTTGCTATTGAACATGGTCATTTATAGTGGATTTTCCCATGAAAAATGGTGATTTTCCATAGTTCTGTTAGTTTATCAGAGGGTAACGGGAATTTAAGCCAATGAACATACGTGGAATTTATTAAGACTAGCAAGCCTTTCATGGGAATAGAATGGGGAGACAATAAGACATTATGGCACAGTATGGGAGAGTAGTCTTCCATCATTAGGGGATTCAATGCGACATCATTCCGATTGTCATGGGATACACTGTGGTATGATACAATGGGATGTATAACCAACAACATATACCCTCCGGTAATCAAACTTGGCAATTGGAAATCCCCTATAGATGGAGGTTTTAATGGGAAAATTCCCTATAAATGGTGGATTCTCCATTGCCTTTTTTGATTACCAGAGGGTATATGAGATGGAATAGTCGAAAAATGGATGCGTCAAACGGTGAAACTGCCCAGAATGGGTTTGTCTTTTTAGATTTGCGCTGGAAAAACCGCAATCCAGGGGTTCAGACACTCTAAATTTGAACCTGTCCTCATGTCCTCATTACAATGGCAATTTTGGGGTAGACATCGTTTCATACAAAACCATTTGTTGACATTCATAGCAACAAAACGCGGGGAACTTTGAGCAACAAAGACCGGAGTGTAAAGGATTTTGGGCAGCAACACTTGAGGATTTCACATTTCACCAACTAAAGTATGAAAAACAAGTAAGTAATCCAAGTGGGCAGTTCTTCACAGTTGGGACAATCCTACGGTCGCAAAATACATATATATATATATATTTAAAGCATTGCAGAAACGTCAAAATACCACCTGAAGTTGCAACTGTCTTGTGGTTCAACTATGTTCAGTCAGACACTGGCGATGCTTATACGCTTGGGAATCAAAATAAGAATCTTCATGGGGTTCCTTAAAGCATTGATCTCAGAATTGATTGAGGCGGGAATTTTCAGGAACCATCTTTTCCCCTATCCTTAGGGGTCAGTACCATTGTTTCTGGCCAAGATTTTCACAACAAAATCCATCCATTAAACATTGGGTTTACTACATTATAATACTCACTAAAAAGATAGAATGTAGCAGCATGACATTAAATAACCTTATTTACATGACAAGTCATTTGAGAGACACCACAACCACTACATATAGTAGTTTATCATCATTCATCACTTTTTCAATTGGATTCTACCAACAAAACCCAAATGGAGAATCCAAATCAAGATATTTCATTGAATTCTACTACCACTATATTGTCTAATAGTTATCTTAATTCTACCTCCTTGGATTTTGCCCACTTGGATTTTACCCATTGGATCTTAGAAGAATCAATCACTCCATTGCTACAATCCAATAATCCATGGTGTATCACTATATTTTCACT
The DNA here is from genome assembly GCA_003297045.1 of Symbiodinium sp. clade C Y103. NCBI lineage: Eukaryota > Dinophyceae > Suessiales > Symbiodiniaceae > Cladocopium > Cladocopium sp. clade C. Next base: position 11,885 of record BGPT01002041.1, on the reverse strand, counting down.
ATGTTCCTACTATTGGATATATTATATCATTCTCATTGGATTATATATATATATACACACTTATTCACTATATTCCTTGGTGTATTTCACAATCTTTTCATTATATTATATACTGCTATAATCCATGGATTTGACCTCCCAGATAAGTGGATATACAACCATAGTGATAGGCTAGTTCACTATAATCCATGGGATAATCCATGGGATAATCCATGGTATATCACGATATTCCTATTGGTTTCCACCTCGGACCAGGTTCGACGCCAACAGCGATACCTTCTACGGCCTGCGATGTACGCATCAGCCGAGCCCCTGGATCGGAGACTATGGGCCGCTTGGACCAGATTTAACCCACCAAGATCCGGAATTCACCAGCCAAAATGTTGATTTCATCAACAGAAATCGGATTTCACTACAGATAGGATCATAATGGGATAGTATGGGATGGGCTTGGGAAGTTTGTCTGAAAACTTCCCAACATTTGATGATGATTGGTGCTCCTTATTTTTTTTTAATGCTTGGATCTCCCAATGGTTCTGGGCCAATTCTCGCAACCTCATTGATTTCCAAACCTCACAAATACCAACTATATTATGTCATTCGAACACACATATATCACACCCTTGTTTCAGCATCAGGTTTCCCAAGAGTATGATTTTCCCAGTTCCCGGGTATGATTTGAGCTTAGCAACATCCAACTATGGCCGAATTCAATGGATCCGTAGCACTCCCATCTGGACAAACCTTGCGGCTTTTAGTAAACTTTCATGGAGATGGTTCAAAACCTATAACTATTCCGTATCATCCATACATCAACATCCATAAGACCCAACGTTTTGATCCGCAGCAAAGACATTGTCACCAGGTGGTGCCCATGAAATATCCCCTATGAAAAATCACCATTTTTGTTGCTGAACTGCCAATTTTTCAAGTTTTTAATCCACCTCCATGGTATCCGCCAGGTGGTTCCTGCTGGTGCTTGAGACTGGCTTCAAGCTAAACAAACGCATGGCCTTCACCTCGTACCGCGCGGAAGGCGCTTTAAGACCGTACCTCGGTGATCGTTGGGCGTGTCTGAACATGGAATTAGCAACCACCAATTTATGACCAATAAAATGGGACACATCACATATCACATATAGTTAAGTTGAAAACCAATGGAATTCGGGGAGCCCCCATTTTCAGACAAAGCCATGTGTACTTTATTGTATAGCAATATATAGTGTCAGTGTTATTGTGAAAAACTGCGTACACCCCATTTCTGCGGTGGGTGTACTTTATAGCCCTGTCAAAATATTCAGAATCAAACAAGTGCAACTGTTTTATTGAACAAATATATGATACTGACCTTGAATGATATAAGAATAAGGGTATCATTATTAGGCATGGCATTAGATGCTCTAGAAATTTAAGTGATACTTGAAGTAATCAAACATAGCTTGCCGGAAAATCCACCATCTACAGTTGATCTTCCCATTCAAAGCCATATTTGTAGGGGATTTTCCATTGCTATGTTTGACTACCAAAGGGTAATACTGCAGATTGCCCAAGCTTCTCGGCGAGCTCCGAACAGCCTGTCTTGGGGGTTCCATATCAGTTTTCAGAGGTGTACAGTACATATCCCATGACTCGGGATTTCCCTGTGAATCCTGGTCTTATAAACCTTCAGTCCAAATATACGGGGGGTGTTCCATTTATACTAGGAATCGCTGAAAGAAATTTGAGTTGGTACATGGCTGTGGCTCAAAATCATGGACCCCGTGGGTGATCTCGCTGGAATTTCAACATGCTTTTGGAACACCCAAGAGGACCAAGGTTGCTCCAACCTATTTAGGTAAATTGATTATTGCCACTTTTGGGGAGATTTATATTGTTCTTTTGCCTGTTTATTTGCCAATTTTCCCCCCCAGTGTCTGGGGTGTTGGGAGCAATCCTGATGACAGGTTTACCAACAACATTGGGAATTTCACACATAAAAAGCAACTGTCCCGGAACTCCAAACGGACTCGGGGTCGGGAGATAGCTTTCTGAATATGGAACTAGGAGCTTTCAGCTACTTTTGGGATTGACCATCCATTTTGATAGGGCTACCCAAGTTTGACCCGGTCTCATACTGGTGCGATAGGCTTGATAAAAGGAGACCACAAAACATTTGGCCACAGAGTGCGGCTCGAATCCGCTGACCAACAGGCATTTGTTGCTATCAATTTATCAACTTCAAGGATTTTCCCAACAGGATGCGCGCTAAGTTGCAGAGACTTTTGCTGGAACTTGTAGGGGTTCACCCTCTGAAAAAGAGGGGGTCCCAGTTATTCTTGCTGCAATCCAACTGAGACAATACATGTTCCAACATGAGAAAGGTTCCAACATGTTCCAACATGTTCCAACCATTCCTGGCGGTATATGTTTTGGTCAGATGTATCGCTCAGCTTTTTCCGTCAAGCCGTTTAGAGCCTCCCTAGAACCAGAAAGCATCCCCCACGAACTCCGAGGTTTTTGCTCGATCTGCACTTAGGGCCCTTTGGGTGACTTGGAGGGAGAGGGTCGGAAGCCTATATGGGATTCTGGTCAGAGATTTTTGGCGATCCCATGAGCAACCGCGTGACTGATTGCTGAAATGGGAGGTTTTGGGTGGTTGGGATGATGATCCCAACTGACGGCCATTTGGCCACAGGGATACAATGATGGATATCGAACTACTCGTACCTTGGGGATAACTAGGGTAGTTACAACCCTATGGTTCTTGGGGTTGGATCCTGCGAGAATTTCAGTGCAGAGATGCCGATGGTCCTTCTTCATAGCCACCCTCCGGCAAGCAAACATGGCTAGTTCGGGGATTGCCCATTGCCAGCCATGTTTGATTACCAGAGGCTAATTTCATTCATAAGCATGAATCATGAATCACCATGGAATCATCATTTATCAACCATGAAATATCATGAAAGATCCATTTTTGTCGGTTAAATCCCATTAAATCACGTTAAATCACCATTAAATCACCATTAAATGACCATTAAATCACCATTGTTTGGTCGACATCTAAGCATCCAATGCTGGGAGATGTTCCCAGGCATCAGATGAAGATGACCCCGACCAACCATGGAGCCATGGTGACGGTGCTGTTCCCCAGCCCCTTGGGCCGCAGGGTAGCATTCCGCGAGGATTTGGAGTGTCTGGAAGTACCTAGACTGAAAAATGACTTGCATAGATCTAGATGAATTTAGTGACGACCTCACTGTTTTGCGTCACTGGAATGAAAGTTAGTAGGGGCAACTGTCCCAAGTTAGCCTTATTTCAGGTCAGTGAATTAATATTATTTACCCAGATAGATGGTTGTGAAATGGGGTTAATACGGTTAATACGGGTGAATATCATAACCGTCATGACCAGCACTTGATACCAGTATCATGGTATCCCATTGATGGGTATTCATAGCCGGTGAACGTTAAAAGTCAACTGGGATTTATTGATGTTCATCCCCAAAAATTGTTATTTATAGACATTCATCCCTAGCCAGAATACGTCTACAAAAAAGTGGTGCCCCGCAATTGTGTTTGCAGTTGTAAGTTGGTTTAGTTTCACCCTATGAAGACTTGTTTGATAGAGTATAATAATATACATATATATATATACATACATATTTATAAATATAACTATATACATATAGATGAATATATACTGTACATACATTATATTGCATATATGATTATACATTCTATGTACAATATCGTATATGTATAGGTGTGCCATACACCCAACACTTAAAACTTGGCGAACGCACCGAGCCGACTCACAGCAGGTTCCGTGGAGCGGAGGTGCGGAGCGCAACGGGATTTCACCGGGATTTCACCAGGAATTTTTGATGGGTTAATACTTAATTTCATGGTATATTAATGGTTAATACTGGTATATGAATCTATAATACTGCTCAATAATGGATAGTACTATAATAATAGTTGATGATTGGGATATTTACCCTGTGGCTATTTAACATAGCCATAGAAAATGACCCATTTATAGATGATTAATAGTGATTTACCTATTAAAAATGGTGGTTTTCCATTGCTATGTTAAATAACCACATGGTAATCAGTTCATGAGTTCACATATCTATTTATATTGCATATTCCTGTTTTACTAGCCAGTTGATAACTAATGATGGTTAAGAAAGTGACTAGTGTAAGACTAATAGTGACTATTGTGGTGCTAAAAGGGACTAGGCGATAGGTCATGTAACATAGCCTGTCATGTGGACATATAACATATTGTCCTGACATGCCGTGAAACCATGGCTCAAGACCNGTGCGACCCTTTATCATTGCATTGACCTTCGGCCAATTGACACTCCACCGTGGTACTAACCAGAACAAGGTTAAAATTGTTCACAGGTTATCAGCCGTAGTGCTCTGTACCCCCATCGGGGGAGGAGTGTCTACGTGCTGTTGGTCAATTGGGAAANGTTATCAGCCGTAGTGCTCTGTACCCCCATCGGGGGAGGAGTGTCTACGTGCTGTTGGTCAATTGGGAAACTGGTCTCGGACGCAAAGAACGAGATCTATCCTACATCGCAAAGATGCAAGGCAGCAGCGGTGACACTCAATATACCTTTGATGGTAACATTGCAGCGCCAGCTGAGGGAGCTTCGCAATCCTCACCTGGTACTGCTGACAGTGGGTCGAAGTCAACAATGTCAGGATGGAACATACCTGGACAAAGAAGGACTTCAGATAGATCACATGCTAGCACCCCAAGATCGACGAGAAGTGGCGCCCGGAGTGGAACAAGGAATACAAGTGGGAGCCACCGATCACCGAGAAGGCCTACTACACGAGCACCAGATACCCCAAGGGCAATTGAAGAC
>BGPT01002040.1:95282-108526 GCA_003297045.1 Symbiodinium sp. clade C Y103 | reverse complement strand
GCGAGGGTGTCCCCTTGTGTATTTTTTCTACTTGAGCCCTTATACTTGAGCATTGTCTTTCAATCATTGTGTTGAGAAAAATCTTCCATGACCACAAGTTATTTGATCATTTTGTTGAAAAATCTTTCACGACTACCAGTTACTTGAGCATTTTGTTACAACATCTTTTATGAGCACAAGTTACTTGAGCATNTTGAAAAATCTTTCACGACTACCAGTTACTTGAGCATTTTGTTACAACATCTTTTATGAGCACAAGTTACTTGAGCATGTTCTTACTTGAGGACAATATGTATATGCCTACAACTTGTACAAGCAAAAGCAATCCGCATAGAAAAATACAATTTCTTTTCCTTACAAATATACACTTTTCTACAAACAATCTAACTATTTTTTTTTGCAAAAAACAATGGGAAAAAAATGTTCCAAAACTAAGGAAAATTTACTTACCTACCTAAATCAATTTACTTAGCTACCTAAATTGATTTACTTACCTACCTAAATTAATTTACTTTTAGGNACTAAGGAAAATTTACTTACCTACCTAAATCAATTTACTTAGCTACCTAAATTGATTTACTTACCTACCTAAATTAATTTACTTTTAGGTTAAAAAGTATTTTTTTCCGACCTAAATTCTTCGATTTACGTAAATCTCCACCTAAAGTAAATTTACTAATTTCGGAGACTCAGGGTGACGGGTTCAGAGCACATTTGGAAGTTGAGATGTTGAAAAAGTGTACAGCGCTGTGGCGCGAAGCACTTTAGAAGTCAAAAGTTTTAAAATCTGTCAGCTTCGGAGCACATGTGGAAGTTGAGATGTTGAAAAAGTGTACAGCCTTGTGGCGCGAAGCACATTTGGAAGTCAAAAGTGTTAAAAACTGTCAGCTTCGGAGCGCTTTTGGAAGTTGAGCTGTTAAAAAGTGCACGCCGTTGTGATGCGAAGCACATGTGGAAGTAAAAAGTGTAAAAAAACTGTCCCCCTCGGAGCATCTTGGAAGTTGAGATGTTGAAAAAGTGTACAGCGCTGTGGCGCGAAGCACATGTAGAAGTCAAAAGTGTTAAAAACTGTCAGCTTCGGAGTGCTTTTGGAAGTTGAGATGTCGAAAAAGTGCACGCCGTTGTGGCGCGAAGCACATTTGCAAGTCAAAATGCTAAAAACACCACATGCTCGGACCACTTTTGGAAGTTGAGATGCCGAAAAAGTGCACGCTGTTGTGGCGCGAAGCACATGTGGATGTCAAAAGTGTTAAAAACTGATGGGAGCACTCTTTGACGATTCGATGACGATTCAATGTCGAAAAAGTGCACACTGTGTGGCGCGAAGGATATTTCCAAGTCAAAAGTGTTAAGAATTGAGGGTTCCGGGTCAATTTTGAAAGTTTGCATGTGGCTACACCACAACTACAACTACAGGCGCAATTACAATTACAACCGCAACCACAACTACAACTATATACATTACCACTACCACTACAACTACAACTACAGTACCACTACAACTACCACTACGACTACAACTACAACTACAACCACAACAACTACCACAACTACAACAGCTACAGCTACAACTACCACAACTAAAACAGTTACAGCTACAACTTCAACTACATGACAGCTACAACTACAACTACAACACCTACAACAACTACAGCTACAACTACGACAACTACAGCTACAACGACAACAGCTACAACCACAATAACCACTACAACTACATCACACTACACTGCACTGCATTACAACCACAACTACAACTACAACTACCACCACGACTACAACTACAACCACAACAGCCACTACAATTACAACTGCAACTACGAAAACTACAACAAAACTTCAACTACATGACAACTACAGCTACAACAGCTACAACTACAACCACGACAATCACTACAACAACGCTACATTGCACTGCACTGCACAAGAACTACAGCAACTACAACTACAACAACTACAACTACAACAACTACAGCAATTACAACTACAACAACTACAACAACTACAGCTATGGGTTCGCTCTGCCATCCATGATTCACAGCAACCAACTTCTCCTATAGGTTTCCTATCTTTGAAACTTCCGCCACCGCCTTGTGCGGTACTACTGGTACTTAGTGATAAGTTTGATCGAGATAGGCTTGATAGACACAAGCTGGACAAAGATGAGTTTGGTAGATTTAGTTGTGACAGAGGTGAGGAGGATGAGGAGGGGAGGAGGCAGGAGTCCGGGGGACGCAGGAGGGGGAGTAGAAGGAGGAGTAGAGGAGGAGGAAGAGGAGGCAGCAGGATGCACAACCAAAAGCCAAGAACTCCACACAAAAGAGGCGGGGGGAAAAATGATAGGACACGAGCCATTTCTTACCATGTCAATTCTTCTATCCAAGTATATCTACCCAACAATTGCTCTGTAAGTATTTCTACCACTGGAGAGATTTTGAATGTCAGAAGAACACATCTTCAAACGGATGCAGCAGCAGCAATTGCAGCTTGAGGTTGGAGATTGTTGTGAAGGTTGGAACCGCGGTGATTCACATTCAGATTTTGTTGAGTTGTCACTTCATTGAATCGATTGTTTGTATTTACTGAATCTATGCATGGGTTTTGCCTTGTACTTGGGCTTCTATATTTATTATGGAGTCCAAAACACGATGCCCATTGTTCACTTTTCTTTCCCTTACCACACGGTATCGGAGGCCTCAGGCTTGGGTTCCCCATGTCCCCACACAGCTGGCGCCCATCTCCATATGCAGGCCGAACCTCTCTACTGGAGATCTCTTGCGGGGCGCGAAAAGCAATTTGGTGCGAATCATCCGCGCACGCTTGCCTCAATGAACAACTTGGCTGTGCTCCTAGAAGAGCAGGGCAAGTTGGACCAGGCCGGGCCGTGCAGGTGGCCTTCCTGAGGTTTCAAGGGAAAGGAATTTCTCATTTGGCCACGGGGAGAGGCCTGGGAATTCGTTGCTTCCCAGTGTATTTCGCGTGAACAGCAGGTGGTTTGCACGTGCCAAAAACAAGCTGCACATGTCTGGTACCCAACTACTAGAAAATATTGTTTTTTGCTGGAAATTAGCAACCCGGAAAGTGTCACCAAATTTGACTGAAGTACGAAAACCACATGCGCCATACAGGCCATACATGGATTGTGCATATGCATAGGGTGGGTTCCAAGAATTCTTCAAGTCACTTCAGCTGGAAGCTGATCAGCGCTGCTTGCAAGAAACCAGCTATGCAGTTTCCTTGATGCCGCGTACCCACAAAAACTTGTGCACAGCAACAACAGGGTATTGTTAACCTTTCCGTAGCTGCCTAGGAATAGACATTTTCATGTTTTTGATGCAACATAGTTTCCACAAGCAAGTCTTTCAGGAACCATGATTGTAAAACCATTGAAAAGCACGAGCTTGGCCGGGTGGAATTTGATCGTCAAGGTCCCCATGCCCTCTAGAGGCAGCCCATGAAACTTGGTGCTTGATCATGGCAAAGTGAGACAACCTAACCCTGACCGCCCTGACCATGGTTCGACATCTATTAAGACTAAAACTTGGTCAAACATGTTCGATGTGGTGGAAGTAGCCTGACGCACATGTGTCTACGGCATACAGTCTAAAGCCAACCACAGCACACGCATGCGTTATCATGCGTTCATGTAAGGGGTTTGAAGCCATAAGAGTTCAACATTAAGATTCAAGATGTCTAGTAAGACACTAGTAAACAATAGTAAACACATGACCTACAGGTACAGACGTTTGGGTTCCCTAGCCCTCTAGTACGGTCCGCTGATTGCGGTGTGAGATGCCTCATCCCGGCCATCATTCAAGGTGTGCCCAAGTAAACTGGACCAAAATCATTTCTTGGAAGGTGCTTAAGAAATCTTAAGACTGCAGTCCATTTGCAGCCAGGCCGCTGGGTTTGTTTATTTTGATTAGAAGTATCATCTGGAATTGTGGCCCTTGTGCGCCCGCCTTTCGCCTGCCCCCGATGCAAGGCAGAGGTGTTGTATCGTAGAGCTCTGGATGGATGTGAAGCGCGGCTTGGGCCTGACCATCCAGATACGCTGGGTTCGGCCAACAACTTGGGAACTTTGTTGCGCGACTTGGGGTGCCTGGACGAAGCGGATGTTCTCCTGCAGCGCACCGTGGTGGGCAGCAAAGCGCAGCTGGGCGCCGCCCATCCGAACACGCTGCGTTCGGTCCTCGCTTTAGCAAAGCTCCGCATAGCGCAGAGCCGCTCTGACGAAGCGGAGCCGCTCTTCCGCCGCGCCTTGGAAGGTCTGGAGGCTCAGCTGGGAGTTCAGCATCCATGGACCTTGGAGGCCGTGGCCGGCCTTGCCAAGTTGCTAGAAGCAAAGGGTTCCTTCCAGGAGGTGCGGTATTGCACATTATCCGGGCGGGGAGTGTTGTACTGGTAGATACTGGTAGGATGTTTTGATGTGATCTGTGATCTTCTCTGTGGGTCCACCAAGGCAAGCCTTGCTTCCTAAATCGCGATTTGCCAGGCAGAAGAATACAGTTAAAAAACGACAGCAAATTATAGATAAACCATAGTCAACCCATTTCCTTACAAAAAGGATGGGTAGGTCCTTAAAGACAACTGACGGCTGAGTGAGAGAAAATGCTGGGAAATGCCAGAACAACAGTTTCTTGCAACATGATGCCTTTTTTGGACCTCAGGGTCCAAGCATTCAAGAAAAAACCATTGTCAGAAGAAGCTAGAATTCAGAAATTTGGACAAAATATACCTCTACAAAATGGGTGAGATGAAGACAATGGGTTGATGAGTCAGTCCCCGAGCATTTTGCATGAGCAAGTTTTCACTTTCACACACACACACACATTTTGTAGGTTTTCTTGTAGCGAGAACTGGAGTTGCGGTTTGTGTTTGTTTTTGCGGCCGCCCCCCTTTTTTTGCACACCCCGCCATGTGCCCCATCAAGACGCGAGGCGGAACCGCTATGCCGCAGATGTTTGCAGGGGTCTGAAACCCAGCTGGGCCTGAACCATCCCAGCACATTGATTTCGATTATGAACTTGGGTGTTTGCCTCCGTGAGTTGGGCCGCCTGGACGAGTCGGATGTTCTCCTCCAGCGCGCCATGGCGGGTTTTGAGCTGGGCGGCCGTCCCTTGAAGCTGCGCTCGATGCACCACCTGGCGCTGCTCCGGGCAGCGCAGGGCCGATCGGACGAGGCAGAGCCAATCTTCCGGCGTGCCTTGGAAGGCCTGGAAACTGAGGTGGGAGAAGGCCGCCAGTGGGCCGTGGAGACGATGTCCGGCCTTGCCAAGTTGCTGGAAGCCAAAGGTTCCCTGCAGGAGGCAGGGAGTTTTCGCGCGAGTGTCAAAGGATGTTTCGCAGTGATGATTCTGGGACCCACTGGACACGCGTTGCTTCCTCCAACGCGATCTGCCAGGCAGAAGATTTGTATCTTCGGGAACTGCGAAGTTTGGAAGTGCCTTGAGCTGTTTGGCGGTGGTGTGCATGGATATTCTTGCTTCAGGCTACAGATTCACATGTCCAAAGTTGAAGGTTTCTATTAATCAATGCGGATGCATGTTATGAGCTGCAAAGATTTGAACAATTTGAAGGGTTTGGGATCAAAATGAAGTTTGGCCAGCTACCAGAGACGTTTTAGTATGCCTGCGGCTTTCTTGGCAGCTCTTCTTGGGATTCACGATGATGGACATCTATTGGAGAATCCCACCGCTGTTCTTCGCAGATGGTTGTAAATCTTCATACTGTTTTACTGAAGTTGAAGGTTCATCTCGACAAATTTCAAATGCAGCTTCTTCTGAATGATTGGTCCAAAAGTGTTCATAGGTGAAGCATGTATAGACTAGTATAGACTTAGTATAGACCAACATGTCACACAGAGAAGCTTGACACCACATTGGATACCATCATCAATGTCTGCTGGTTTTTAGCCCGCCGCCATCGTATCGTGGTTCTTCCCATTGGCCTAAGTTCCTCCATGCTTACTATTAGGGGCCTGTCATGGGCCTATCAAACTCTTGTTGCTCAGCAGTCTCATCAGTGCCCAGTCGCTGCAGGAGGTCCATGGTGGTGATCACGAAAAGACCGCAGAAAGCCGTCGAAATTGGCAGCGATTCCAACGAGAACATGATGGAAGCGGCACCAATCCTTGCATCCTGCCCCAACAGCCTTTTCTTTCACAACTCGTTCGCATCCTTGTTTGCTTGTGGAGGAAGAGTCCGACATTCGTGAGAGTCATGATATGTCATGATTTAGATTTTCGTTGCTGCAGTTGAAACCTCATGTGTTCGGTTCTGTTGGTGGGATGATGAGCCTGTGATTCTGATGCTGGACATCTTGGTCACATGCCCTTGCTGTGCCTCATGAGTTGAGTTCAGGCCGGGAGCAGCTATGAGCCCGTGACCCTGCTTCGCACTGAGCTGAAAGCATTTTTTAACATCAATATGATATTTCTTGTTTCACCTAGATCCATACAACCCAAAACCGGTGACTCAAATTGCCAAGCTTTGAAAAACAGGGCGTGTGTTGACCTCAGTAGAGAGCATTTGGGGCGGCTACGGCTATATGGGCTGTGGGCAGATCTTGGTAGGTTGGACAACGCCCTGGGTCCACAAGCCGGTAGGGGTATCTGATCAAAACATGATTGCCAAGCAACCGTCGTTTGGTGCGGAAGCTACTTGTGTTGCTTTGCATTGGCGCAAGAGCGGTTTAACAGTTTAACTTTTGAAGCACTGGGGCCTGCTTCTGGTCATGTTGGCCGGTGGGCTTTCGGGTTCAAGCGTTGCTGATTTCTCCAATTTTTGGCAAGCTACACGTCACCATGACATCAAATTGCAATGATTGCAAACATTGAAACTAGTTTTTACATGCGACCACAAAAGTAGCAGACAGAACAGCATTGCACTTTCCATAATCGAGCATGGAAAAGAAAATGGATGTTTTTTTTGGCCGCATTTTAAACCGGTGTGTGTGTGTGTGTGTCTGCGACTCGTTTGGAAGAGGCCACTTGTGAGTCCGGCTAATAGATTATGAGCAGTACAGACTTGGGGTAGCAAAAGATAGATTCATGGGACCCGCTTCTAGGATGTGATGATGAGGGAGGATTCCGTACATGGGAACTTGGCCGAAACTGTTTACAGCAAACAAGAAACAGTCGTTTCTTGCATTTTCTTGCTAAGGTTACGGATTGGGCTCAAATTCACTATACATCCAACATGGTCGTAAGCGACTATGCTCCAACCAGTCATGAATGTCTGGTCAGGGCCAAGACATCCATGAGTCTTGTTTGAATTTTCCTCATTTATTAGTTCGGTAGCACTGTTGGGCGTGGCTATGCGGGCAATGGCGGAGGCAACTGGATGCTGTGCTTCAGCAGGAGCGCGCAATGGGATTGGCCTTGAAGTTTGGAAGGGTTGGTGGTTGAGCTTGGGAGAGCAAACCCGTGGCTGAGTACTTAACAATTTTCAATCATCATCCAAGGGGCTTACGATTTCTGGGCTCTGGTCTGGTTTTGACAAGAAGGAGGTCGACTTGGAAATCATGAGGATGACGTCCATTGAACAGGATGCCAGCCCTCGCTTTCGAAACCACTGGAAGTCTACTCGGCTCCGATGTGAAGTTCCAAAGCAGTGATGACTGATCGGAAGCGTGTGATTAGGGTGACCTTGTGAACATCTAGTGGCCCCCAAAATGGATGCCTTTGAGAAGAAACGCTCAACATTGAAACTGTCTTTTTGTGTGAAAAACTGACGCCCCAGAAATGATCGGGATGCCTTTTATGAGCAAGATTCCAAGATGTTCTCAACATTAAAACCAGTTTGAAGATATTTGAAGAACTTTTTTTTGTACCAAACCATCGCCTGACAGACATGTTCTCAGCGTTTCTCAACATCACCCCCTTTTTTGTTAAAACATTCTGCCTGCGAAATGGATGCTTTGATTGCCAAAGATGTTCTCAGCTTTGAAGCATTTGCCCACCGAAGTGGATGCCTTTCTTGACAAAGGTGTTGTCAACATTGAGCTTTTTCTCTTGTTGAAAGATAATGCCCCTGAAATGATGCTCAAGATGTTCTTAATGTCCAACCCCCTTTTTGTTACTGGAAAACATAGGAATTTCTGACCGGCGGATTGAATCCGCCACAATGGTCGCCATCATTGAAATGGTTGGTCCATTGGGATAAGCCATCTCATCCAAGCACCTCTGCACTGAAGCGAAATCATGTCCATCCTTGTTGCGACAAAATACGACTTATGTTTGTGGCCACTTCGAAATTTTCAGGGCTTATTGATGCTTATTGGAAATACGACCAATATATCAAATGCCATCAGTATAGTGCAGCACATTGTACAGCATAGGGTAGCAAGCTGCTCATTACATCTCATTATAGGTCAAGGTTTCAGAAGGGTTACACCCAACTGCCAAATTCGGTCCATGACGGCAGCAGGCCCATGGCCACTTCGACGCCTCATATCTCCTCACCTTGAGCGCAGGAAGCCGGCGTTGCAACACCTGAGGTCGTGAGCCCGACGTCATCAAAAAACTGCGGCCGGAAATCTTCAGAGTTGAATCACTTGCAGATAATCCCAAAGAGCCAAGGAAAAACAGCACTTCGGGAAGACGTTGCCAACATTGCAATAGTCAGAATAGTTTTTCAGTTTGCAGACGATGTGCCGCAGCATTTTTAGCAGCCTGGCAGAAGCTTGCATCCTGCAGTCGCATGCATTGCACATGCATTTTTATTCATGAAGCCAGTTGGAATGACACTGATGAATGCAAGCCAGTGGCAACCAAGCAGATTTGACAGGCATCTTGAACTATCGCCTATCGCATGATTTTTTTCAAACTACGTGTTGGGTGCATGTTAGATGTCATAGGGTTGCACACACACACACAGGGGCAGACAGTCCAGCAGAGGAACTTTAGCATTCAGTTGCCAGTGGCTTCACCCACTTTACACAAAGCAGTTGAAGATGATCCCATATCATAATCCCTTACGTTCATTTTCCTTGTTTGATGGACCCGCACTGCTGGTGAGTCAGCAGATATAAGGAAATCAGACATTCCAAGTTTCAACATGTTTGAATCCAAAGTTCAAACGAGGCTCTCACAGACTTGCATTGCTAAGCGGCGCGTGCTTTGCCATTGCACCGGTGGCCTTCCAGTCCCTGTGAGAGGCACGGGTGCCTAGTAAGGCAGCTTTGAGGAATAGGACTGCGGCATAGGTGGTGCGAAGGGTTGAGGTTTGAAAGATCAGCTCAGGAGTTCAGTGTGGAAATCAGCCCTTCCATTTCCGCGTTGGAGATGGTTGGAGCTGAAAAGCGCATACCCGTGCAGTACTCGCGTTTGCTGCAAAATGTGATATCTGACAGAATTCTCGAATCGGAAGCAGCAGATCCCCGTGGGAAGCTATATGAATCGATGTCTTTGCCCATGTCCCTCATGGGTGGCCACTGATTGCCTCGAGGCTGCTCAGAAGAGTTCAAGACGTGCTGCCGCTGCGACTGTCCACTGGAGTGCCCCAGCTGAGCTGCCCGGAAGTGGTTCTTCCGTGTCTTGAAAGGGTTGGATTCAGAAGGTTGAAAAAGGCTGTTGATTGTTGATTTTGGATCTTATTTCAGTCAAGGCCAGGTCCGAGATTCATCGAGATTCCATCCCGAAGGCTTCGAATCATAGCCAGAAAGTAATGGCTGTGACGGCTAACGGTAACGAGGGTAAAACGGCGGCGCACAACATGGCTTTGACTCTGTTTGATTCTTTTTGCGCATGTGTTAAACCCAGATCTTCGGTACTGTAAAATCATGCAAAACCAATGATTCGCCGACGGACCTATGTCCAACCAATCAGTTGCTGCAGACTATCTTGAGGTCGCTGTTCATGGTGAGTTGCTGCATGGGCTTCGAGATCGCCCTGAGAAGAAAGTCACAGGCCTGATCCGTGATGTGGAAGATCTGCTTGGTTGGGTTAATTGTGACATGTGAAATGGATTGAAATTGTGTCTGGGATGCATGCTTTGTCTCAAAACCATGTTGCGGGGACCAATGGGCATTCAGACTACACCTTCCAGTTTTTTAGATGTTGTTTTGGACATGAAAGGAAATCATCGCAGCCTAGCAACTCAACCTGCATTCTTCAACTTTTGAGGCAAATCTCAGAAGGACCGACACTCCGCATCAAGGGAAGAACCCAAAACAAAAGCAGAGTCTTGCGGACACGCAAATCATCCAATATCACAGAGCAATGCAGGTTCTCCTATCTGAGGTTGCTGCTTTCACGCCAGGCTGTCCAAATGTGTCCCAGAACTTGACGTGATAGATTGTTTGCGCAGCGGACATGGAATATGGTCTGCTAATGTCGGGAGGGTGACCAGATTAGCCGACCTTGTGTTTTGAGCTTGGTGGTGTTTGTGGTCATGCCTGTTGCCTTTGTGCCATTGTTTTCTGCGATTCATGGTTTCTAAACGCTTTGCAATGGCAAGGACGAAGAAAGTGCTGTGGCTGTGACAAACCCTGAAATGCTGAAAGAAACAAGGAAAAACACAATTATTTGATTGGGTGGACCATGGAAGAACCCTCCATAAGTCTCCTGAATAGAGAAATCATGAAACCCGACGTACACAATTTGTTCAATCTGCAGAAATCATCATAAAACATCTAGAGAAGGGCCGGGAATTGGTAAAGTCCTCCGGTGCGTGCGCAGTGTGTTGAACAAAAGCAAGTTTCAAGGCTGACTTTCCACGTTGAGAAATGCGCTTTGCTGCGACCGGACCCCCCATTGGACTTCATCACCACTTGGGATGTTTGCTCTGTCAATCTCTGTCAGATATTCAAGTGTGCAACCGTGCAACCTTCTACTTTCTGAAGCGATTCCACAATGGCATTCAGATGCCACCGCAAACATTAGCAGTCGATAGTTTGAGCAAACCCACAGTGTATTGAATAAGCCAAGAAACCACCAACTCTTCCAAATCACCCATTCTTCATTCAGCTAGTCCTTTGCAGCCATTGAACTTCTGCCAGTGTTCATGATCCAATGGGGACTAACGGGGTCCGACTGGAGCAGTTTCAAAGGTTTTCGCATGACTGCTGGTGTTATGCGGTTCAAAGTTACGGCGAGAAGCTCTTGCTTGAACAAGTGCCCAAGCCATGCTCATGACCTTTACATTTGACAGGTGGTGTTGTGCGAATCAAAGCAGAGCTTTTTGGACGTGACGATGTGTGTCTTCTAGTGTCTTTTTTCCCCAAACAGTGTGTCCACACTGAGGGGTTCTTACGGTAAGGGTAAAGGCCGGGGTTAGATCAGGGTGCTCCATCTGATCTCCGGCATCTTTGCTGTAAATTCTGTCTCGCATAAAACGGCTCTTGTGAGATGTCCATGTGCGTTTCGACTGCGCAGGCTCGCGTATTGTATAGGGTCTGCGGCGGTGAATTTTCGCGGACACGTTCAGGTCCATTTCGATTGCGCAGGCTGGCACAAAGTGTGGGTCGCAGTCTTGTCATGGTCTTGGGCGCCGGCATTTTTGCTGTCAATTCTCGCATAAAATGGCTCCTGCGAGATGTCCATGTCCATTTCGACTTGGCAGGCTCGCGCAAAGTGATCCTGATGAAGTCCTCTAAGAGGTCTTGTCGTGGAGATCCTGCTGACGTCCTCTCTTGCACAGATCCTTCTGCGTGGCGATCCTGGTGACATCCTCGCTAAAAGGTCTTTGCGTGATCCTGAATTGTGACAAGATCTTGTGGAGATCCTGGTGAAATCCTTTCTAAGACGTCCTTCTTTGATCTTGCGCAGATCTTTCTGCGAAGCTCTTCTGGGCATCCTGGTGAAGTCCTCCCTAAGAGTTCCCTTCATGCTCTTCTACACGTCCTTGTGTGCAGATCTTGCGGAACTCCTGGTGGAGTCCTCTCTAAGAGGTCCTGGCGTTATCTTGTGCACGTCCGTGTCAGATCTTGCGGAGATCCTGGTGAAGTCCTCTCTTTAAGAGGTCCTTGCATGACCTTGTACAGGCCATTTTGAGGAGATCTTGCAGAGGCCCTGCCGAAATCCTTTATGTGTCCTTGCATGATCCTGTACAGGTCCTTGTGAGAAGATCTTGTGGAGATCCTGTTCAAATCCCCCCTACAAATCCCTTGCATTAAGATCTTGAAAATGTTTTTCATTAGAGGTGCTTGTATGGACATTCTTCGCGGATGCTCATCGGAAGTTCTTGTATGAAAGTCTTGTAAAGCATCTATATAACATAGAAGGTCCTTGTTTGACCATCTTCTGAACTTCTCTTCCATGTCCCTGGTGTGAGGTTCAGGTATAAGGTCCTACACATAGAGTTGCTTCTTGTGTTCAAACAAGTTCCTGCTGTTGCAGTTACGAAAGTGCCCCACCTGACTTGTTTCTGTTGCGTAGCTTTATTGTTGCTTGTATTCAAAGCATTGAATTCCGACCCCCCGCGCTGTTTGGGGTCTGTTGCCGGCGTAATTGTGGGAGTGTACTGGTCCAGAGGAGGGCCGAAAACACCATGACCAGTGAGATCCAGTAAGATCTTTTCCAGTCGAAGCAGTCAACTGCTTTTGGAGTCCAGGAAGGTGCATAGACAAACCAGAACCATGCATTTCTAGACGAAACGCGCCGGTTGGGTCAGGCCAGTCTCAGGGAGTACTTCCTGAACGGCTACAAGGTTGGCGGTGCGTTTGAGCACGGGGCCTACGAATACAATGCCGACGAATGGTGCTGGATCCACAAGAGATCCGGCATCAAGGCGCGCCAGTCGTGAGTTGAAGCGGTTTGTTAGTGTTGCCACAATTTGCCGCTTTCTGGTGTGGCGCAGTTTGTAGCCATTGCAGACTCTTGCAGAATCCCCGTTACAATACCCCCTGTAGAATCAGGGAACTTGTGTACCCATATAAGGCATTTTTTTATATTGCCTAAATGTGCTATTTGAGCACACTAGAGCTGTCTAACCTNGTAGAATCAGGGAACTTGTGTACCCATATAAGGCATTTTTTTATATTGCCTAAATGTGCTATTTGAGCACACTAGAGCTGTCTAACCTGTGTGTCCTGAGTTTATTCAGGTAGTTGGTGTCCTGATTTTGTAGAGGGCACAGGTGTGTTTAGACAAACCCTATGTCACCTGAGGGCTCTGAGTCTACAGAGGGTACATGTGTTTTCTTTAAACACCCTATGTCACCTGAGGGCTCTGATTCTACAGAGGGTACATGTGTTTTCTATAAACACCCTATGTCACCTGGGGCCTCTGATTCTACAGAGGG
>BGPT01002040.1:81097-95018 GCA_003297045.1 Symbiodinium sp. clade C Y103 | reverse complement strand
TCCATAGCTAATTCCATAGCTATTTTCATAGCTAATTCCATAGTTTTTTTCATATGTATCTCCATAGCTATTTCCATAGCTATTTCCATAGCTATTTCCTTAGCTATCTCCATAGCTATTTCCATAGCTAATTCCAAAACTATTTCCATAGCTACCTCCATAGCTTTTTCCACATCCTGGCAGGCACCTTGGAATAAGCCGAGCACCGATGGAATTGATCACTTCCAGCCCCTGGTTCGAAGGGAATTTTTGGGCCCTATAAAATCACAGCCCCTGGCTCGAAGGCAATTTTGGGGCCTATAAAATCACAGCCCCTGGTTCGAAGGCAATTTTTGGCCCTATAAAATCACAGCCCCTGGCTCGAAGGCAATTTTGGGGCCTATAAAATCTGGTTCGAAGGCAATTTTTGGCCCTATAAAATCACAGCCCCTGGTTCGAAGGCAATTTTGGGGCCTATAAACTCACAGTCCCTGGCTGGTTGGAAGGCAATTTTTGGGCCTATAAAATCACAGCCCTTCTTGGATTGACCCCTATAAAAAATGGGAGCCCCTGGTACCTAGGGTATCGTAGGGCNTTCGTGAAACTTGGCCCAAAATTTATCTACATAAAATCAGGTGGTTTCGTGAAACTTGACCCAAAATTTATCTACATAAAATCAGGTGGTTTCGTGAAATTTGACCCAAAATTTATCTACATAAAATCAAGTGGTTTTGTGAAACTTGACCCAAATCTTATCTAATCAAATCAGGTGGTTTCGTGAGCATGATATCAAGGCACTTAGGTCTAACTGAAGTGCTGGGAGTTGTATCTGTAGGTTTTTGATTTTATAGGCCTGAATATGGTTAAAAAAAACTGCCCGAGAATGTCCTGACGACCCTGCTTTTACAATATGTCACACTTTTTGTGGTGGCTGGGGTCATGATTTTGTAGTGATGAAATTGTTAGGTTAGGTGACTTTATAGAGGCCCCTACCTTCCTGAACCTGTGCGTTTCACTTTAAGATTGTAAAATCCCACCCCCCAAGTATCACCCCCCAATTAGCAGGGGGATCTTGCAGACATTTCAACCCCCAGCAAGCTTCTTTGCAGGTGTGGCAGGATGCCGTGGACCTTACCCAGTCCGGTGGAACTGGCGAAGTCGAGTGCCTGTTCCACTATACGACCCAGTTGGGGTTTCGGAACATTACGTCTCCGAGCAAGAAAGCCGTTGAAGTCTTTGTGCTGCACCCAGTCGCCAATCAGCATGTCATGTGATGTCAATGTGTTTGTTTGCCCGCTCACCTTTGCCGACGGCCACAAATTGCCTTGAGCACCCCGAAGGCTTCCTTGGTCACAGGAGGTCCCAAGGCGAATGCTTGGTGGGGACAAGGCAACTTCAGTCGTGCATGCGCGTTCAATATTTTTGCCGCTGCTATATGACAACTGGCAAAGCATGATCAGTTGCTTCAGTGTTTGCGGTTCTTTGTTTGCTTGCTGGCTTGTTTGTTTGTTTGTTTGTTTGTTTGTTGTTTGTTTGCTTGTTTGTTTGTGATTGAGAGACTTCTTTGGACTTGTGCGTCCAACTCTGACGAGGCGTCTACAGTGTACGAAGAGCACCCGATGAATGGCCAGATGTAGCCACCCTCATTGACAACAACTTTCGCAATATGCATAAGAGGGATGTTGGATCGAAAGGTCGTGAGGCGGCGGACCAGGAGAGCGTGCATTTCTTCGGTACAACATTTCTTGTCCACATTTTTGGTGCATTTTTTGGATGTGCACGTCACCATTGTTTGGAGATAAAAATTATGCCTTTAAGAGACCCCAAGCACTCTGTACTTAGGATTTTTTAAACGAAAGGATTTGGCAGCATGGTGTTTAGTCAAGGTGGTCTCTGGAGGAGGTACCGGGTCAAACACTGCAAGCTCCCTTTGTGAAGATCTCTGTGGAAGATCGTGCACAAGATGTCGTTGACAGGTTCTCTGTAGAAGCTGCTGTGCAAGATCCCTTTGTAAGGCTGTTTGTACAAGGTGTCTATAACAAATTTTGAGAGATCTCTGTAAAAGATCTCAAAGGAAGATCTCTGTGCAAGCTCTCTAGACGTGACCTCTGAGCAAGAAATCCGTTCTCTTGACCAGGTCTCTGCGCAAGATCTCTAAAAGATCTCTAAAAGATTTCTCCTGGCAATATCTCTGCATAAGATCTGTAAGAGAGGTCTCTTGGCAAGCTGTCTTCATGAGACCTCCGTATAGAAGCTCTCTATAAGAGCTCTCCTGGCAAGATCTGTGTAAGAGAAGACCTCTTGGCAAGATCTCTGCAACAGATCTCTATGCAATGTCTCTGTACAAGATCTCCAAAAAAGTGTCCTGGCAAGATCTCTGCACGAGAGATCTCTAAAAGAAGTCTCTTGGCAAGATCTCTTGATGAGATCTCCGTAGAAGCTCTCTACAAGAGCCCTCTTGTTGGCAGGATATCTGTAAGAGAGCTCTTGGCAAGATCTCTGTACAAGATCTCTGTAGGAGGTCTCTTGGCAAGATTTCCTTACAAGCTGCCTATAAGAGGTCTCTTGGCAAGATCTCTCGAAGAGATCTCTGTACAAGCTTTCTGTAAGATCTCTGTTGGCAAGATCTCTGTACAAGATCTCTATAAAATAGCTCTCTGTACAAGATCTTTGTAAGATTCTCTTGGCAAGCTCCTTCTCAGGAACCTTGCTTGGAAACTTTGCTTAGGAACCTTTTTCTGGGAACCTTGCTTGGGAACCTCTTGTTGCGACCCTTGCTTGGGGACCTGTTTCTGGGAACGTTGCTTGAGAACCTGTTCCTGGGAACTTGGGAGCTTTGGTCACCGCGATTCCGGCTGCTCCGACCTGCTCCGAAACCTTTACAATGGCTGAAGACCCCAAGCTCACGCTGTTGAAAAAAAAATGCATGGAAAAGCGAAGGAACAAAGAAAAGGAAGACAAACAGATCGAAGAACAAAGGAACCACAGAAAGGCAAGGAAGCAGGAAAGAGATGGAAACAAAGGAAGGAAGAACGAAGGATAGAAAAAAAAACATGAAAACAGGTTGAAGTGAACCAGTGAACCACACCCTTCTCTAAGATCCCGGAGTTGAGTTTCCTTCTAATAAAGGATAATGATAATGGTTTGAAAAAAGGCTCACATGAATTGACATCCTCCCTTGCCATCAGGAAATTGTTTATTGTAAAGGAAAATGACTTGAAAGTAGACTGATATGAATTGAAGTCTTGACTTAGATCCGTGATTGAGGAATTGATCCCGGGGTTCCAACTGGGCCAGCTTTCTTTTACACCCTAGTCCTTGTTGAGAGGGGAGGGGGGGGCCAATCAACATCCATCGAGGAGTACGCCTCCCGTGTGGCATACTGTATTCCAATCCTGGCCAACGCCGCCATGTGCTACGACGTCTCGGTTCAACAGACGCCGGAGATGCAGACGGAGGCTTGTAGCATTTGCTTGCTTTGTATGGAGCTGAACCGATGTTGTGTGCACATATGCGGAATTTGTATCTCATTTTTGCTTTCCCTCGGCAGGGCAAGCCTCCCGGCACGTCAGGGGCCCAGTTCCCGTGTGTTCGTGTAAAAATTACATCCACCGCGCCACTTGGACAGTTTCAAGTACTTTGCCCAGGAACTTGGCTGGAAAGCTGCTCAATGAACCTGGGCAGCCAGAGAGGCAGTGCATCGTGATCCGCGTGGAAAGCGAGGAACAAGTGGGCCACGCCAGTGCAGAGCTGCTGGACACGAAGCTTGGCTGCTTTCAGGGGCTTTGGTGTTGAGCAGATGAATTCGGGGCGTGTTCAAACCTGTATTATTGGTCCAGAAGGTTGACAACTTTGTGCCCTTAAAGGAGTTCTCAAGTTGGAGATGTGGACTGGTCCCTTCTATTCGTATTCCCAATGCACCTACGTGCTATGTTCGCGTTCTTTCGTCTTGTTTCCCATTTGGAAATCTGCAATTGTCCGAATGTGTTTTGTGTCTTACGACTGGCGCAGAAAACGGACTATACACATCAGGACATGATGCGAGCCTGCCCCAATCAAACCCTCTGTCTGACTTCATAACAGAAGACGGGAACATCTACCTGCACGATATCTCTAGGGAGCCTAACAAACGCATTGCCAAGTCCAGCAGCCCTTGTGTTGCAGCTTTCCGTGGCCTTGCGCAAGTTTAGGTTCAGACGAGCAACATGCTACGTAATACAGTTACAGTTACAGACAGTTCTGGCTGTTGTCAGAAGTTTCGAATTCCTTGAGAGAGGAGTGCCAGAACCATTTTCTTCAATAATTAGGTTCAAGCGCCTTTGATGCAGCCAGGCGGTGTTGTCTTGCTCTCATCTTCTTCGGATCTCCATGATACATTTATATTTGTGCCGTGAAGGTTGCTTATTACGCTTTTTAAGAGTTCGTAGCACAAATTGTCTATCAGCCTTTAGTAAAGAGTCTCGGGTGCGAATGTTAATTCGAGCCACGCTGGGTGTAATGACACCGCGGGGAGGTGGAACAAATTTAAAGATAATGTGCGGGTGAAACGGGCGCAAACAAAAACTCAAACCCGGCGAAAATCCCTTAAAGCAAATGCAATGCTGCTAGCGCATCACGAAAGAGTCTATTCTCAAGCAAATGATTTAAACGTTTGGGCACTTAGAGGAAACAAATGCAGAGGGAGGTACCTCCGGCAGAAATCTTCAAAACAATATAAAACAATCATACTTGCGGAACCCTGAACCCACGGTTTACAAACAAACACATTGGGTTTCACAAATCAATGGAGGTTGTCATCTCACTCACTGGCACGTTTGCGGACCACCTTTCCTTTGACTGCGAAATATAAAGTTTAATGCCGGGACTGCCCAGCACTGCATGTAAAAAACATTAAAAACATATTTTCTTGTTGGTCTAAGTTTGTCATGTGTGTGTTTCTCACCCCTTTTGGATCGTTGCTGGGAAGAATCCGGTCAGAGCACAGCAGATGTTGCGCCTTGGATTCCTTGAGCATTCTGAACCCTTCGGCATGAAGTCTTAGCCGCCCTGTCCAAACTCCGGAGCATGTGACGCAGCCCTGGTCTTTATCAGTTGTGGATCCCGCGCCATGCTGATATTTGCAGATTTCAAGGGTTTTCTGTCATTCCTGTGTTGCTTTGGGTGTCTTGCAATATCTGGTGGAAGCAGACTGCACAAAAGCCAGTTGTAGTGCAGCCAAGAGGATGCCAAACAGAAAAGCATGAAACCCGTCTTTCTCTTTCATTTTCATCATGCAGTTGGTCCAATGGCTGCAGCATAGCACTGGGTTTGGGCCGTCGGGCCGTCAGCCGTGTGATGGCCTTCTTGGACCAAGGCTGCAGTGCCGTGCAGTTGCCGCAGCCGAAAAATTGGGCCCTGAGCACGACACAGCGCTTTTGGCATTAAACCGGTGCGGATCTCAGTTTCATCTGAGAGATTGGCGCATGAACGACCTGTTTTTGCGCGTATTGTTTTCTCACCAGAGATTTGGATCCAGAAAGCGCAGAGTCAAGTCGAAGTGCTTTTCCCATGGCGTGGAACTTCGGCCCTGAACCCCCCGGTTGAATAGCTTTTGCAGCAGCGCCTAACAGCACCTTTATTAATATCACAATTTTGATCAGATCATTTGCACAGTACAACTTACAACTAAAAACTATTGGACAGTGAAATCCTAAAAATTCGACACTTTGAAACACAGGAATTCGTTTTTCTTCAGCAGAGATTTGCATCCAATTTTCAAAAAGCCAGCAAAGCACTAGAGTCAAACATGTCAAAAAGTGTTTGCGTCCCTACGGTTACGAAGCGTGGAAACTTTCGGATCCCGTGGCGATCCCAACAGCTAAGGCTCGGTATAGTGCTGGAGGAGCGCGGCGCCTTCGCGAAGGCCGTGCCGCTGCAGCGCCGAGTCCTGGCGGTCGAAGAGCGGCGCCGGGGCCGCATGCACCGCCGCACCATCACCGCGGTGGGCAATTTGGCGTTGGTGCTGCACCGCCTGGGGGAGCTCCACGAGGCCTCGCACCTGCTCCGTGTTGCAGAGAGTGACCGTGGCGGGTGGGTGGTGCTGCGTTTTGTGGCTTGGAAACGTTTGGCAACAGCAGGAAACCAATTTCAGTTTTTGCCATACACTTTTTTGAATGCAGAAATCCAACACAAAGCAATTTTGTTTTCAAAGAACAGATCCCGCAGTGGCAGTTTCAGTCTGAAGTTGGAAAATTGGCATTGGAACCGAGATGATCGAAATTCAGATTATGTCGAAATGTCGACTTCTCGATGGGGCTTTTGAACTTTCCACACATTAAATTCTGAATCATGTGTGAGTTTGGCATAGTGCACTTGCGTTGGACATGCGCCTGCATCTTTTTCAGCGGTCCAAATGCAGGGCCAGAGGGCCTGCGGCTTCGGGACCCCCATGTGCCCACACCACCAGCATCATCTGGAGATGCCAGGCGGAGGACCTTTACCGCCGATGTCTTGCTGCGTGCAAAGTGAATCTTGGTGAGCAGCACCCAGAGACGCTGAACTCCATGAACAACCTGGCCGGCCTCTTGGAAGAGCAAGGAAAGCTTGACGAGGCCTGGCTGCGTTTCGTGTTGGAAAAACTGAGAAAAGTATAACGCATCATGTCAAATCTCGTCATACAGCATTGCGACACGCTTTCGTCGGTCAACAATCTCGCTGTCCTCCTGCAGACGCAGAAAACCAGGCTGAGTCTTGGGGGGCGGAGAGATGATCTTGCTGAACCATATTGGGCTGCATATTGCAGGCAAATTTAACAACATGTAAACTAATAGGCACATGCCAAATAATGTATGATATCTTGGAGACCTTCATTCAAGAAACTATTCCCAATAATTCCTGGTTGAAATTGGCACCCACCAAACTTACGCAATCGATATTGAATACGGCAATGCTTGGGAGTGCTTGCCAGGCACTGGCGTTGTTTCTTCTTCAATTCCAAGAGCTGTGAATCTTGTTCACTTTTTTCCCCTTCCATAGATCAGTTGCAGGACATGAGACTTGGGCCGGGGTTTCCCACAGGCCTACGGTACGGCACCAGTCAGATCTTGAGACGCCAGGCGGAGGAGCTGCAGTGCAAAGCCCTTGAGGGGCGCGAAGCGCAACTTGGTGCCCATCACCCTGAAACGCTCCAGTCGATCAATAACCTCGCTGTCCTCTTGCAGACGCAGGGCAAGCTTTACAAGGCTGAGCTGAGGTCTTTGGGGTGCAGAGGGGTGGTCCTTCTGGAGGAGATTGAGTTGCATATTGAATTGCCAGTAGTACCGCATAAGGCGGCGCCGGTGGCGGAAGTTGCAAAGATAGGAAACCTATAGGAGAGGGTGGTTGCTGTGAACCATGGATGGCGGAGCGAACCCACTGATGGATCCAAAGGTTGTTGGAGTGTTGGGCTATCTATCTGTCTATCTCATCATCTGTCTATCTATCTATCTACCTATCTATCTATCTATCTATCAATCTATCAATCAATCTATCTATCTATCATCTATCTATCTATCTATCTATCTATCTGTCTATCTATCTATCCATCCATCTATCTATCTATCTATCTATCTATCTATCTGTCTGTCTTTCTATCTATCTGTCTCTCTATCAAAAGTGGAAGTTGGAAGCTGCAAAAACGAAGCTTTTCTGTGAGACTTCCTCAAATTTTGAAGTTGACAGTCTGTGAGACTTCCTCAAATTTTGAAGTTGACAGCAACACCAAAAACGAAGCAATTCATGGAGGTTTCTATCAAAAATGGAAAGATGAGTGTGCAAATGACGGCCTCGTGCCATTGCGTTTTGCGATTTTTGCCGCTCCATCTAGTGTTGCGCATGCCACGAAAAAGTGAGGCCAGGTCACACGAAGTGCTGCACCTGTCACGCAAAATCATCTTAGCAAACTTGAAGACCTGATGCTCCAAAATGCAACCCATCTCAGAAAATCAGCGCCCTCACCTCTTAACATGCCTTATAGAACCCTATAGGTATGTCGTCTTGTACTGCGGCTGCCGCGAAAAGCATCTAATTAATTGCCCCCACGCCTGGCATCGTTTTTGCACTTGCTACCAAACCTTCAGGTTTAGCTGATTTCTGGCCAGGTGCGGGATCCCGTGCAGGATCCCGTGCGCATGCCACGAAAGAAGACGCTTGTGATGTTTTTAGCGTTTTGACTTTGACTTTGACGCGCGCTTCCCGCCACAAAACCGTACGCTTTTTGAATATCTCAACTTCCAAAAATGCTCCGAAGCTGAGGCGTTGGAACATTTTGACTTCGAAATGTGCTTGGCGACGCAACGCCGTGCGCTTTTTGAACATCTCAAGTGCTAAGTGTTCCGAAGCTGAAGCGTTTTGCGCATTTTGACTTCGAAACGTGCTTCCCGCTGCAACGCCATGGACTTTTCCCACATCTGAACTTCCAGTGCTCCGTGCATGAGGTGCTATCATTTTGACTTCGACGTGTGCTTTGCGCCACAATGGCGTGCAATTTTCCAACAGATGGCACCCGCCGCTTTAGCGAGCCTACTTTTCGACCCACCCAAGCCACAAAACATTGGAAAAAACATCGTGTTTCGTGACTTTTCTATCTTTTTGCGCCTGCACCTTCCTTTCTCTTCTCTTATCTCTTTTCTTGTTCCTTTCTCTTCTCTGATCTTCTTTCTTCCTTTCTCTTCTTCGCCTCTTCCCACCTCTGCTTTCCCATGTGCCCAATTTTCGGAAGTTTGACTTCTAAACTTCCTTCGCATCTTGGAGACCCTCATCCAAGGCACTATTCCCAATGATTCCCGGTCGAAATTGGCAACCCACCAACTGGCGTTGTTTCTTTTTCAACCTTGTTCACCTTGTTCCCCTTCCATAGATCAGTTGCAGGACATGAGATTTAGGGTTTCCCATAGGCCCATGCCACCGGGTGGACCTCGAGATGCCAGGCGGAGGCGCTGAAGTGGAAAGCCCTTGCGAGGCGCGAGACGCGACTGGGTGTCCATCACCCTGAAACGCTTCAGTCGATCAATAACCTCGCTGTCCTCCTGGGAGAGAAGGGAAAGGTTGATGAGGCTGGGCGGAGGTCTTTGGGGCGAAGAGATGGGCGGCTTTTGCAGGAGTTTGCAGAGGAAATTATTTTCTGGTTGGGCCAGGGGAAGGGCTTAGATATATTTATATTTTTTCTTGTTTCCTGGATTATAGCCGTTGTTTTCGGGTGAATTCAAACAAATGTATTTTTTTGTCTTAGGTGGACGATAGATATATGTTTTGTTTTTTCAATATATTTGTTTTTACCAGCGGAGGGAAAGCGCTAGCGGTTTTTGACGATGTTTTTGCTCTCTGATTTGTTCCAAGGGGGTTGGGGCTAATAACGTTCTATAGCTGTGTTTTCTCTTCTAGTGGGTTATAATAGCTTTATCATGTAACATCTAACGCTCTTGATGCACATGGGGGGTGGGGGGGGGGGCGAAAAACCTTCTATGAATTTTCATTTTCTTCTGCTGTGACATCTAGCTGCATCATATCAGCATGGACCACGCTTTTCACGTTGCACTTTGAACTCTTTCATGTAACACGCTCTTGTTGCCACGTGTTGTCATGTAATATCTAAAACCTCTTGATGCTACGCTTTGAATTCTTCCAGTGTAACATGTGACACACTTTTCGCGTAACATGCAACATTCTTCATATAACATGTAACACGCTTTTCATGTAACATCTAACACGCTCTTGATGTTAGACTTTCATGTAACATCTACGACGCTCTTGATGTTACACTTTCATGTAGCATCTAAGACGCTCTTGATGCTACACTGAACATCTGAGAGACAAAAAGAAAGGCCATTGTTGCCGGTCTTGATTCTGACTCCTCATAAAAATTTTGCCGACATGCAAAATACCTGTGAATTCACAGGCGTCCACAAAAACACACCCCAAATTGGGCGCCCAAAATCCGATGAAATCAACATGAAAGAACGAATGACGCTTTGGTAAAATGATGTTTTTTTTTTTTCAAAACGCTCGTGAACGCGAATATCCCCCCGGCGGGTTGTTTTTGTTGCCCACCCCACCCCACCATGTGCTCATTCCGTGTTGAGGCGAAACGGCAGCAAAAACTCAAACATAGAATCACCCTTCATCAACCCATCAAAAGAGTTCACCACATCTTGAACCTTTTCACGACTACAACAAAAGGGAACTGTATTGCTTGTGAAGTCACACTGCGGAAATGACGGCGTACGGATGCCAAAGCAAATCAATGAAAACCATTGAAAGTATAGTTGTTTTGCAAACTGTCCTCCGAATTAGTTCCTTGATTTTTATATCTGGCAGTTTTGATGATCAAGTTTTGTGTTTCAGATGTTATATAGACGCACTGGCGACTGCCCACGCACCCAGTTTGCAAGGGGGATCTTGTCATTACACATGGCAAGAAAATTTGAAATTTTCACATCGCACACGTGTGAGGAATCCCTAAAGTCCCAAACCATGAACATGATTGGACATGTCAAGTCAAAGTGGTTTGGGAAGAGTCTTCAACAAACATTCAACAAATCATGGGTGGCCAAAAGGTTGCCAACAGGTACAGGCTCAGCGTCCCCAAAATTTTAAATTGGTTTGAACTGATCGATCTGAGATGACGGACAGGCACTTGTCTCGGTCATGAGAAAATGATCAGATCAAGTGAGCCATCAACAAAATATTCTTTGTTGTATATGAGACATGATTTGAACTGGCCACATGCTATCATTTTTTCCTGGGTCCTTGGAAATATTTGGCGGGCGTTTGAGATGGCAGATCACCCAGGCCATTGCCGCCTCCGTGGTCATGTGGCTAATATTAGTGATACAATTTGTACGGGAGATTATGGCAGTCTTGTTGGCATCCCGTTGTGAATTCTAAGCCTGACAGGCGCACTTTCTCACTATAGTCCAAGACTTGTATGATTTGTATGGCCCTTGTTGGTCTTTCTTCCCCGTCCATGAGTTTGGACACCTTCCGGCTCCATCTCGAGCAGCCAGGCTGAGCGGCTGCACCGCGCAGCGATGGAAGGTGGAGAGTCTCAACTGGGACCGCAACATCCTGACACGCTCCGGTATGTGAACAACTTGGCTTGCCTCTTGGAGAAGCAAGGCAAGTTGGATGAGGCCGGCTTCTGGGTGCAGAGAGGTCACCTTCCTGAAAGCATTGATGGGCAGGCATTTCTCGCCTGGCAAAGTGGAGAGACTGGTGAGTTTGCTTGTTTTTCCAGTTTATTGGAAGAATTATGGAAAAACGAATGGGCTAACGCCCTGGTGCCGCCGAACCCCTTATAAGGGGAAGGCCTGGCACTACAGATAATGTACTACCTATAGCCTGTGTCCATTCTCATAGATGAAGTTTTCCTGAAATTGGGGTACCCCCAAAACTCCTTTTTAACAGGATTTTCCATTATCCATTTTGTTTTTTTTTATCTAGGTTTTGGGTCGAAAACCTGGTTTTTGTTCAGCAACCCACCTTTTTTCAGGATATGGAAACCACAGGATTCCATAACGTGAATGCAAGAAGCCAACTGCTAACAAGAGTTAAAATGGATTCGTAGATCAGACTTGATTTAAGAATCATTTACCTTGAAGTAATCAGTGGCGCCCACATAGCAGTTGTGAATATGTCCTACTTGACGGGTGGCGATCATCAGTTTTTGTGTCAATTCTCTTCTCCGCCTTTTTCCCGTCCAATACTCGCAGATCCCACCCTAGATATCAGCCCAATACCCTCTCTCGCAATCCTGTGTCTCGCACTGCCCTGTCGGACTTGCGGGTCTAAAAAGGTTGACTGTTGACCCAACATTTTTGTTCAACGAAGCCAATGAGGCATATATCGACTATATCATGAATCATGTCCCAGCCATCCAACACATGGCCTCACGCCAGTTGCAGAATCATAGCACACGCCAGGCTGAGGAGCTTTGTCGCAGTGTCTTGAAAAGAAGGGAAGATCATCTGGGAGACTCGCATCCAGAGACCCTCCTCTCCGTCTGGACCCTGGCAGCTCTCCTGGAGGCCAAAGGTTCCTTCGCAGAGGCGGGGGATTCCCCGCCGACTTGTGTCGTCGCTTGGTCAAGTGTGTTTACATGGCAAATGGATCTTTTTGTGGCCTTGGGTTCCTTTTCCTCAATTGAATGGTTCTTATAGGCTGAGCGGTTGTCTTGTGAATCATTGCCGCGCAGGGCATAAGTGCTTTCCCTCTACATGCATGACCGGGGATTTCTACGATGTCGATGAATTAGGCTCCGTTGTTTGCCTTGAGACAAGCCCACTCGCACTGAATGTGTGGCTGGCCATGGTTGATGTTCATCCTTGCGGGCAATTCGTAAAGTTGAGCAGTTTCAAAAGGCTGAAAAAGTTTGGAAGGACTTTGTCAAGAATATCAAGAATGTTAAGACGCTAAATCTCGTTGGTCTGGTAGAGGCAAGTTGTCTTTCAGGCCATTGAGACAACATTTTCTGTTTGGTATGTATTTGTTTTATCAACTTTGCTTCCTAATCCAATTAATGTTGGGTACTGATTAGTGGGCCCCCCCTCCCCCCCCTCCCCCCCTTCAACAATTGAGGGGATTCTTTGAGGAGTGACTTTTGGTGAGACCAGGTCTGGGGATCTCAGGATGATCGACTTAAGTAAGGATTTCAATTGATGTCAATTTACTTTTAATTGATTTTCCTTTTAAACCTTAAACGAGAAGTCTGGACAAGTAAGGACTGCAATTCAGATCCATCTACGTTCAATTCATTTTTCCTTTATACCTAGCAACTTCAAAGAAATCAAAGGATAAGTAAGGAGTGCAATTGATATCCATCTACGTTCAATTCAATTTCACTTTATAATTTAAATGAAATCTCAGGACAAGTAAGGATTTCAACTCATATCAACTTGTTTTCAATTGATTCTCCCTTTAAGCCCAAAAGGAAATGAAAGGAAAAGTAAGGATTTCACTTCATCTCAATTAAATTTCAGTTCATTTTCCCTAATAACCTAGATGAAATCCCTTTGGAAAGGCATTGCAACCGCTTTACC
Source organism: Symbiodinium sp. clade C Y103 (assembly GCA_003297045.1). Classification (NCBI taxonomy): domain Eukaryota; class Dinophyceae; order Suessiales; family Symbiodiniaceae; genus Cladocopium; species Cladocopium sp. clade C. The sequence continues at coordinate 81,987 of BGPT01002040.1, read as the reverse complement.
CAAGAAATGTTGATAAAAGGTTTTGAGTTCTCTTTGACTTTACCACAGAATTTCCTTTGCACAATAGAGTACCACCCAAACAATTCTATTATTGAGTATCTGAGCCAGTCATGGGCTACCCCCTTGAAAAACTGTTTGGGTGCTGTTTTTGAATAAGCGTTTAATAAGAAATTAGTGGTTTGAGGAACCTTGCATCTTTCGGATTCGAAATGGATTTGGCCTTTTAAAAGTAAATGCCAGCTTTAGTCAAAGAAAGGTGAGGAAAGGGTTTTGGGATTATTTCACCCCCCAAAAAAATGGATATTTTTTTTCTTCTACTGAACAAATTGGATCTGAGAAAAAACTTGTCACAAAAGGGTCCCATCCCCATTTGGACCAGGAGAACTAACTATTTTGACCAAAATTGCCACAAAAGAGGTCCATCCCACTAATCGGTAGCCAACATTACACCCAAGCAATACCGCAAATTTCCAGTGATGTTGTTGCAGGGTGCCCCTGCAACGCATCACGTCCAGGCGGGGCAGCTTTATCTCCGCGACTTGCGTGGCATGGAGGCCTGGATCGCAAGGGGGGCCACTTGCCCTCCACACCAGTTGGGGGAGATAGGGGGAGTCAGGATTACAGCAGGTTGATTTGGGAATCCCAAAGATACAGTGAGGCTCCGTGATTTCGCATTCCTTCGATGATTTTATACGAAATCATGCCATTAGATGTGAATTCTACGCGTGTTTTCAAACATAGGCAAGCTTCAAATCATATTTGCTCGTGAACCCCATGAAAGTTCCTGTTTTCCATACCTAGAAACACCAGAGGCGGAAAAAAGTGCCTCAGGCCCCCGAGGCAAAAAATAACGCCGCATCAGTATTTTTTTGCCTCTGGTGAGTAAAAAA
>BGPT01002040.1:67825-80839 GCA_003297045.1 Symbiodinium sp. clade C Y103 | reverse complement strand
TAAAAATGCCTCAGCAAAACAGAAAATGCCTCAGATCAACTGGAGGCGCCGCAGGCCCTCCGAGGCGTTTTTTTTTGCCGTTTGGTTTTTCCAGGTATGTTTTTGGTTTTGTGTTTGGTTCCACGGTGTTCGGTGCTGCAATTTCAGAATGTTGGCCATGGATGGCCATGGTGTTCCTCGGTGCCGCTGTCAGAACTTGCGCCGCTTTCTGCAGGAGCTGCATGGTGCGGAGCACGAAGAGACGCAAGCGAGCCGCAGCAACCTGGAGCGATTCCAAGAAGAGCACGGTTCAGTCCTGTGAAGGCCATGGGAAACCTCGAATTTTGCCTTGAAGACACGCAAGGGTGACATGCTTGAATTACGTTTCATTCATTCCTAACGGTTCTTTTCCAAGACATTTAGATAATTCTGATGGAAAGCTGGCCTGCGGCCTTGTCCTATTTTCACACTGCCAAGGGTTTTGTTTCTGAGGCAGCAAGTGGCGGCATGTTTGGATTTCTCAAAGTTCTGCAATTCAGATTGTTTTCAGAAAACGTTTGACCGATAGATAGAAGATTCTGCGTTTGAGTTTCTGCCAGACTTGTTGCAGTTTGTGTTGAGGAATGGCTTCACGTAGCAGGATGCCACATTTAGTAACAGCTGTCCAACAAATTGCATTGGTTTGCCTGGATATTTATGTTTGATTTATTTTGGAAAGTTCTTGTTTAGGAGACTTGCAGGCAGATCGGCACTTTTCAGCCCGTGTCCCTGCTTCACATTGAGCCGCAAGCAGCTCTCATCATATTACTGATATCCCCTGTATCAATATCTCCCGTTTCACCGAGATCCATAGAACCCGCAATTGGTCCTTTGACTTGCCAAACAATCAGTGAAAACAAGGCGTGTATCGATCTGACCCCAGTGCAGAGCATTTGAAGGTCAGGGCTTCGGAATCGAGTCTGGATAGTGTTGCCCAGCTACTGTTGTCAGCGCAAAGCGAATTATTCATCGTTTCTTTATCGCAACGTGGCGTGCTTCTGGTCATATTCATGTCAGCCGTTAGACATTCGGGCTCAAGCTCTTGCCAGCCGCTGATTTCGTCAAGCCAGTGCAGAGGTAGTGATTAACTTTCTTGGCCAAGCACTAACTTTATATCCACATATGTCAAAAAGAGTGGGCCCGGAAATTGGTTCCCAATGAATTTTGGAAAATCGTCATCTCAATTGTTTTTGGCCAGGTCCGGGTGACATCGAAAGCAGATACCACCATTGTCATAGGTCAACATTGGATTGAAACAGAGTTTGTTTCCTCCTTATTCGGAAGAGGCTAGTTCTGAGCGAAGCTTATTCTGAGCAATGCAAACTTGGGGCATCAAGAGCTAGATTCCGGGGAGCCTCTTCCAAGATGGCAAGGTATTCCTTACATGGGTCGAAACTGTTCAAATAAAAGACAGTTGTTTCCATTTGTTTCTTGCATTTGCTTGCCAAGGCTTCCAAACAAGCTCTTTGGACTGGTCAGGAGGTCCATGCGAAGCCCAAGTTTCCTGTATCCATCATGGTTGGTAGCAGCTATAGTAGCAGCTATACTTCAACCGGTCGTGAAACATTGGTCAGGATGTGATATTTTCCATCGCTTTTCCCACCTGCCAGGTGAGGGTCTCTAGATGTAACAAAGGTGCCATTCCTTTTTCTCCCCCTGCTCCTCATGTCTCCTCTGCCAGCTCTGGATGGTGTGGGCATGCCCGGACCCAAACCCCATATCGTGAGCTCAGGATGCTGTGGAGTGGCCCTGGACCTGATCACCGTATCGAGCCCAGGAGGGTGGCATGGCCATATGGCGAGCTCAGGAGGCTGCGGAGTGGGCTTGGACCCGAACTCATGCTAGAGAGAATGCCAAACAGAGTGCCAGATAGAATGCCAGACAGAATGTCAGATAAAATGCCATGTAAAGTGCCAGAATTAATTAGGGAGTGCTGTGGCCTGTTTATTTGGTGACTTGTGTTCAGAACTAAATATATAAAACCTGCGGAACTATATTCAAAACTCTTTGGAACTACATTTGATTGTTTGGCAAAACAATGTCATACTTGACTAACTAGAATCTAATCACCCACAAGTAATTTATGAACCAGAGAAGGATTGATTATGATTCGTTCATGAGGATTGCAAAATCAAAGCCAACGAAATGTCTAGTATTGATTATGTTTCGTTCATCTGTTTCCAACAGTGCTGTGCAACCACTGAGTGCTGTTGATGTTGGTGTATGACGTAGTGATTGGCCCCTGTGTGGGCCTCCTTGTTTGAGGTCTCTGTTGGGGCCAGATAGAAAAGACGCCAGAATAGATGCCAGAAAGGATGTCACAAGAGGTGCCAGATAGAATGCAATAAAGACTGTCAGAATGTATGCCAGAAAGTATGTCAGAGCAGCTGCCAGATAGAAAGCCAGAATGTCAGATAGAATGTCAGAGCATTTGCCAGAAAGAATGCCAGGATATTTATATAAATATATTATAGCCATATATACTCCCACATGGTATGTCAGAAACTATGTCAGAATAGTGTGTCAGGGTGAGGATCACTGGAATAAAGAAATTTGACACAACGCAAAAATATGGTATGAGTTCTCAAGGTTCTCAAGGTTCTCCACTGGCGTTCTGTGCAGCAAAAGATTATCAATCGAGAGAAGAGCGAATTTGAGGTTCTACCGGTGTTTGTTTGGGTTTAGGACAGGACGCCTCCCAGGTTCTCACGCTTAGATTATCGTGACTGTTTTCCATGCCTACACTCTGAGTTGGGATTGTCTTCTTGGGCTGCGCACTGTGCTGCCAGCATTTGCCATTTGGATTTGTGGTTGATTCTTTTCAAAAAGTTCAGACTTGTTCCACCAAGTCTCTACAGACTTGCAAGCCTATATCCGTGGCCCGTTTGACACCGAACCCATGCAGCTATGATCACATCTATCAAAATACACATCTCTTTTATCCCGTTTCACCGTTTCACCCAAATCCGTAGGGCCCAAAATCGATGCTTCGAATTGGGGAGTGATCCTCCGTGAAAACAAGGCGTGTGCTGAACAGACCTCAGGAAAAGGCTGCGGAATGTGTAGATCTGTAAACTCGTGTTGTGTGTTTGATGTCTGGATACCCCGGTTGAAATTTCCACTGCGAAAAGCTAGGCCTTGAGGCCTGTACAAAACGTATATGGCCTCCGAATTGATAGTGCGAAATTGTTGGGCACAGGCATTTGTAGCAAAAGTGCCCCCCGTTGACCTTGATGTTGGTGTCATTTTAACCTATATAAGCGAAAACAGAAGATGTGTACAGCATGCTCTCAAGCAAAAGACGCGGGCACGATACTCTCACCTGTTGAAGTCGCTCCGACTCTGGATGAATGTTGCAATTAGCTTGGGGGAAGCTTCAGGTAAAGTCGCTCCAACTTGCGTTCAGTTGCANATGAATGTTGCAATTAGCTTGGGGGAAGCTTCAGGTAAAGTCGCTCCAACTTGCGTTCAGTTGCAGGAAAGAATTCAAACATTGTTTTTTTTGGATATTGTATCATGATTGCCCAAAAATGTTAGGAACATGCAGGTGTACAGCCTTCTNTTGCGTTCAGTTGCAGGAAAGAATTCAAACATTGTTTTTTTTGGATATTGTATCATGATTGCCCAAAAATGTTAGGAACATGCAGGTGTACAGCCTTCTAATTGAATCTACGCATGAAGCTTTGCAATCATTCTCTTTACGGAGTTCCATGCGGANCAGCTGCTGCTTTGTCTCCCAAGCTTGCCTTCCTTGGTTTCCTCTTCTGCTCCACCACCGAAAGCTCCTTGAGTTTCACTGTTCGGAAAAGAATGCGTGGCTACCAAAGAGTTTGTCGCGAGAGTTAGGGCGGTCAGTCTCCCAAAATTTGATTTCGGACCTCGTTCGGACCTCGTTCGCACCTCGTTCGGACCTCGTTCATGCAGCCAGTCAAAACCCAGCCCCGAGAGGTTTTGGAAAGGCATTCCAATGGCACAGGAAGTTTAGTTGATTCCTGGCTGGGAGAGGAGACAAGTGANTCAAAACCCAGCCCCGAGAGGTTTTGGAAAGGCATTCCAATGGCACAGGAAGTTTAGTTGATTCCTGGCTGGGAGAGGAGACAAGTGAGGAGAGAGGAAGTAGGAGAGAGGAGAGGCACTGATTCTGCTGCTTGTTCTGATTCTGCTTGTTCTGCTGCTCCTTGTTCCGCTCTTTGCTTTGCTGCTTGTTCAGGTCCGGCAGTGCCCATGGAGATCTGGAGCTCGCAGTTGAGGTCCAGCAGTGCCCGAGGTCGCGGTTGAGGTCTGGCAGTGCCCACTGAGATTTGGAGCTCGGAGTTGAGGAGGTGCGGAGGAGGAGGCGGAGGAGAAGGAGAAGGCAACTCTGATAAAATCTAGAGGCCCTCACCTGGCAGGTGGGGAAAAAGAAAATCGATCCGATCAGCGGTGTGCCATCGGGAAGTGGATGAAAGGATTGATTAGCTCTTGTTNGAAAATCGATCCGATCAGCGGTGTGCCATCGGGAAGTGGATGAAAGGATTGATTAGCTCTTGTTACGATCCTTTGAAATCTGCGTTCACAATAGGTTTTCCTTTGTTAAACGCAGCCAAAGATATTCCATAACATGTATTTTCATAACCCTCATGAAAGCTGCGTTCACAATGGGATTTGCACAATAAAATGATGTAAAAAGTATTTCAAAACATATGTTTTTGACTGTGGTGCAACTTGCGTTCTCATGGGGTTTTACCACTTTCGGAATTTCCCATTTCAATCTTTTATCAAAAAATCATCGGCGTTCCAATAGCGGAAATTGTTNCAACTTGCGTTCTCATGGGGTTTTACCACTTTCGGAATTTCCCATTTCAATCTTTTATCAAAAAATCATCGGCGTTCCAATAGCGGAAATTGTTGGTGTCACCTTTTTCACATGTTGGTGTGCGGAGTTCCATGGGGAGAGCACTCCCCCATACAAACTTGGTGTGACTTCCGCGGTTGCCAGTATAAATTACTGTAATTACATCCAGAAGGGCGTGATGCAATTCATATCACCCTTGTTGATTGTTGTTTTTTGTAACATTTTAGTGGCAGATTGCAATAGATTCTCGCTTTTTGGGCGTAAGCCCGCCAATCAACCGGGGTTTAAGAATCAGGTTTGACATGATACTACACCTCCTTTGCGCTAAAAAGGTAGGGTTTTCAGCTGGGAATCTGGCTTCCACTTGCCATTGCTTGTCCATGCCTCAGTAACGATTTGCGGAGCTCAAGTCGCTGGATGAAGTATTACCAGGTAGCTCGATGCGGATGTTGGACGTTTTTTTCCCTCAAAGGTCCATAGATAGTCATGGTCAGTCAGACGCAGGATAATATGCAAATATGTATGCATAACTCCTTTTTTCCCCTTCTCTCATCTTTTTTTAAATACATATTTCAGACAAATTTATATATACATATATAATATATGTATATTTGCATGTGCACTTGTGTATATGTAGATGAATTAGCATTGGGCACTTGCAGAACAAACAGGGGCTGAATGATCATGTTGCAAGAGACCCGGCTTGCGCAAGAACGAGGGTTAATAATTTGATCGCCAGAGCGAGCTCTGGTTTGTTTGCAGCAGCTTGTCGCGACATACGCCACGTGAAACGTTGCGTGTCGCCACTGATGCTGCATTTTTTGCGCCCAAAGCTGCAGAATGTCAACAGACGGCCTGTCATTGCTTTGAAAGATGATTGTTTATTGACTCCAGGCTCCAGCCTTTTTCAGGTATGGCTACAGCTATCTACAACTTCCTTGGAGAGACCTGGCAATATCTTCTCCGGTACCTTGATGTTCTTGCAGCTGCGGTTTCACTACTCACTGCCCGTTCAGTGCAATGTCAAGATATCTACAGAGAAGTCTCCGCAGGAAAAGGTGTTGAATGTCACCGATTCAGAAACCTTAAGGTGGATTTGGCAGGGCTCCTCGAAAGTCACCACTTGATTTCCAAAGTGATCTTGAAGCGGCACGATTTGAAGTCTTCGCATGTCTTAGCCATCATTTTGCATCCTCACCCAATGAGCACGAAGAGCCCTCAAGTTGGACTAGGATGACTAGGAAAGTAGTAATCTCTCTGCCAGCTGGACGTGATTCTGACAGCTACACTCATCTCCAATGTCTGAGGACATTCCCAATCTATTCTGGCCCCATTCTGGCGCCATTTTTGCTTGGGGGAGTTCTATCTCAAGGCATTCAGAGGTGCAAGAAAGAAGGCCAACGAAACACAGTTGATAGGAATCCCCCCTGTGCGTGTATAACTTTATAGATGATGTCACCTCATTCAACATTAAATACGGCCCCAATCAAAACCCGAGTTGAGTGTATTGTATCTACTTATCTATACTGTAGGGGTCGGGGTCCTTAAAAATATGTAATTATTTCGTACGATAGCTGGATGGGATTTGAGTAGGATGGATTAACTAGTAGACTAGTAGATAATAGTAGATATTAGAAATCACCCGTTTGTATTCGATGTGTTCCATCCTATTCCACACTTCTATGTGCATCAAAGTCAGAGCTGCAAAGTTGCTAGAGATGATAAGCATACATGAAATAAGCCAGCAATCTGTAGCTATCTAAATATCTATTTGCCCCACTACCACTTAGATCTGTAGGTTCTCATCACCACTGGCTCCAGCTTGCGGCCCGCAGTAGGTACTGCAATGCCATGCTCTACGACCCCGAGATGAGCCAAGTTGGAAGCACCGCAGCTTTCGCCGAGTGACCTGGAGACGACAGGGCGGGGAGGTCTGGATGGTTACTGGGAGATCAGCAGCAGAGAGACCCCCAGAAACCACGATTTTAAAAGACTATATGGAGTTTGGAAGGTGATTTTCCATGATTTTCCTATTGGATCTGGCAAATTTGTGGGTTCCATGTGAAACTTGAAGGGGTGTGAATGGGGATCATGCGGAAATAAGCAGCCAATAATTTGCTTGTCCGTCTATGGTACCTAGGACTATGATCATCGTTGACTGCAATTTTCTTGGGATGGCTTGAAACTATCAGATCTTGTCAAGGGAATACTATTATACATGGGGGATGTTTGGGGCTGTCCAGGCGCCTTAGTTCCAGCCGCACCCATCCATTTTTCAGGGGAGTTTCTCCCAGCACTGAGGCTGGGACGAGTGGCATATGCAGCTGCTCCACAGTCCTAAAAAAGGTCCAAAAATATTAGTTCCTGCTGGTGCTTTTTCGGAGGGTCGTTTCAGCCTGATTGTCGGCAGAATTTACCATTTCAGATTTTTTGGAGCATGGAACAATCCATGCCACAGGTATTATTGACCCAAGATTGATTGATTTCTTGGGTGGGTGCATTGAAAGAATTGAAACCAAGGCAATCGTCGCTGGAAAAGGCAAGACACTCTGGAACAGGGGAGAAACGTGGTCCATCGTGGTCCCATTCTTTGCCAGAAAGCATCCACCTTGAATGACTCTCAAATTCTTGTTTGCCTTCTGAACCCTGCAGGTCTGAGAAAGTGTGCTTTTGGCTACAGTGAAGGCTCTAGCAATGACATGAATAAGGCATGATCAAAGATCAAAGTGGCCTGACAGAAGCTTCCTGAAAACAACAGGCACTTAGTGCAAGCATGACCTTTCTGTCACCAGCAGAGTATCTCATAGCGACCATGGCCGCATCACAAAAGAGTCCAGCAAAGCCCCGCAAGGCCTCGGGATTCGGTCGCCGCAGCTGCTCCTTCTTGTGCTTTGGGAGATGATGACATGATGATCCCGGTATATCCCAGATCAGTTGGGAATGTTGGTATATAAGTCTCAATTTGTGGTCTCAATTTGTGGTCTTCTGAGTCTTCATAATGGACTCGGGGCGCAAGTCCAGAATTGACTCTGGGATTGGATGAGCTTGCTGGCCCAATCAGGTAGCTAGAATGGAGTCATAATGTGCTACAACGTTGTATATACAGTGAGTGTTCTCTGTGAAGGTGCGAATGTGTGTTCTTTGATGAAAAATCACTCCGGCCATATTTTGCTTACATTCGGTCACATGGGGCATGAAGTACACCGCATACGTTTCTGTTCTGAGCATGGGCGCACCGAATCCGATGATCATTTCTCCTGTTGAAACTGCCGGGGGTATGCCGTATGCCCCGTTTATGGATAAACTCATGTCATGGTTTGTTGCCATCACGGTGATGAGGTTCTTCATAAAATGCAATCACCTTCGACGATCGAGACGCACCAACTTCTTTTCCATATCATTCACACACCACTCTTCACCAGGCCACACCTCATCACACCACACTTCACAAAACCACATTTCACCAGCCAACACTTCACCGCACCGCACTTCACCAGACAACACTTCACCATGACACACTTCATCCCACCACACTTCACCACAGCACTCCTCTGGTGTGACCGTCCGTGGTGTGTCAGCCATGCCGATGCTTTTCTTGCTGCCACTAGGCCTTGGCCTCGTTTCCGCGCAAAGAAGGTTGGATGGGGCTCCCGCAAGCACAACGAGCAGCGACCCCAATGGGGTGGATTGGGTCAATGCATGGGGCTTGCCGGATTCCGAAGGTGAAGATGTGATCAACCTCTCCATTGATCAACCAGGAGCCAAAGTCGGTCCATTTGTAAACACAAAACCGTTGAAACACGTTTAGAGCCATGTCCCCCCAAAAACGTTGAAACAATTTTAAACATATCATATAAATATAAACTAGCTGATGACGTCGAGAGGCATACATTCAGTGGAAAATGAAAAAAAATGCATTATGAAAAACAACAAAATTACAACAAAAAATAGACACACCAAAAAAACAAACCACAAAAAAGACAAAATGAAAAAACAAAAAAGAACCACATTGCGCCAGAGTACGTTGTATGTGTTTTTTGTAGTTTTCTTGCCCCCCTGGAGACTCCGGAAATCTCCGGAATCCCAAAGCTGCTTTTTTTCCTTGGAAAAAAACAAAACAAAAACAAAAAAGAAAAAACACAGGAAACAAATTGCGCCAGAGTTTCATTATTTGTTTGTTTTTTTTGTTTGTTTATTTTTTGTTGTAATGTTGTTTTTTCTTAATTATTTATATTATTTGATATTATTTGCTGGTTTCCAGTAAAATGCAGCATTTTGCGTCATAAACATATACGTTGTGGGGCTAGTTGATCATGTCCCAAATGAATCCAAATGACTGATTTGAGTAATAAGAACGGGTGAGCGAGAAAGAAGCACCACGTTGATGTCAAGAGCAGCAGATTTCTCAGTGCTTGATTCTGCAGGTGCGCATGATCTCATGCGGTTGGGTCCACAATCTCTTGGAATTCGTTTGAACATGTTTAAATGTTGAATAATGGTTAAACGAATTCACTAGGGTCCCCTACTACCCCAGCTTCGTTGAAACATTTTCGGTCTAAACATCGTTTAAAATTTAAAACCGTTGAAACTTAAACCAACCCTAGGCCCAACCGTGCCAGGAGCTGTCACGAGCCTTGCCGAGGCCAAGACACAATGTGAGGCCACTCCCACGTGCACTGCGCTGTCTCATCACCCTGGCAATGTCTGGTTTTTTTTGAAAAACTTCCAGAACACACATAGCTCTTGGAGGACTGAGACGGGAGGATACAGTTTCCACTGGATACAGCAGAGGGTACCCAACAGCGACAACATCATAGGAAATCCAGTCACCTATTCAGACTGGGAGTGGGGTACTGTTGGCGGCGTTTCCGCCTGCCAAGCTTCATTTCTGAGCATCGTTGTCGCCCTGATCGCACTGCTAGTGCTGGTATGACTGCGTGCTGTGGACAGAAGGCAGTGTGCTCCTCTGCATGGGAAATCAAGGGTATGGCCCTCGTGGCTGTTTGGAATAGGTTCTGACATGTTCTGACACTGTTTCACTGGCGTCACTTGCTGCCGCAAGCAAGAACCGCCCCAAAGCCAGATTACCGATTACCACAATCCCCCATATAAGTCCGCTTAATTATATACTGCAAATGGTTTGGCATTTGCTGTCTGCTTGGAAGGCACCAAGAGATGCAGGATTTATTGTTTCACGATGTTTCACGTAGATCGCTGTCGAACAAAGACTTCCATGCCCTGGAAAGAACTTCACTTTTGAAAGTAATTTCCTACATTTTCACATCATGCTACGCCCCGGATGTCCCTGGCAAATCCCTGGCGAATCCTCCAACCAGCTACGTTTGCTTGTCTGTGGCTCAAAGGGCAAGGAGGCAGGAAGCAGGTAAGATCATGCCCCAAATCTTGGTTCATCCTTCGGTACTCGACCGTACCTGGCTGGGAAATCCGAGTATTTCACTTAGAATCAGTTAGAATGTCCTGATGGTGCTGTTGATTACTGGAGGGCAGCAAAAGCATCTAGTACATAGTTTCGACATGTTTCGACTTTTCTGCTACCTCCCCCAAGGTGAGTTGGCATATCAAGCACAGCTGGCATGGATGGAATCTCATCACTCAGTGCATTTGGCAAAATATGTTTCCCATCCAACGAAAAAGAGTCTTGGATAACCCTAGCACCCTTGGAACCATTTAACATCCATTCAATCGCCATTAAAAGAAACAACTCAGCCCATGAAATAGAATGAAATCGACATTGAACACCAATTCCCACTTGTCATAAACACAAACGCAAAAATCATATCTTTTGAGAATCATCATCTTTTTTCTCGTGATCCTGGTGTCCTTCGCCATGGAGGAGGTCCTGTGGCAGGTAGCCCCTGACGCTGGAGTCGTCGCTTCGGCGAGCTTCATGGGCGGCTCCTTCACCAAGATCTTGGACTCCTTAGGCGCGGCACGTGCAGCTGGTGGAAGCAACAATTCAATGCGGGTATATAGAAATCGCCAAAAAAATGCGATGGAATCAGATAGAATGGAATGCAAACGGGGATTATCACGGGAATATCATGAGATTTCTCACATGCTTTAAGTGATTGATATCCTTTGACATCCCCACATGATTGTTGGTTGTACGAATACGTTCGCAGTTGCAGTCATGTGCATTGCTACATTACATTACATTACCATACATTACCATCTTTGAAGCGTAGTTAAACATTGCAGCTCTTGGAAGCCCCACATGTTTTGTATTTGTCTTCTTGTCATAAAATACGGAAAGATTTGTGGATTGGCCTTGGCTTTCAGCATTCAACCAGTCAACTTTGGCGGAGGGCCCCATAGCTAATGTCAACTATATCAACTATATCAATGACTGGTTCCCACAACTATATAGTTAAATTTCTAACAAACTATAGTTAATTGATGTTCACAAATGACATATTGTTGATATCAATCTTATACTAACATCCCGGGTGGCAGGCGCTGCCGCCTTCGCCGGTGGCGGCTTTGCAGCTGGCGCGGTGTCCGCGGCCACCGGGGCGCTGGCCGCGAAGGCCGTGAGCGATCGCAGCGAACGGCTGGCCATCGAAGAACGCCTCGCAGAGGTGAAACGCAACTTGGAACATGGTCAGGAAATATTGGATGTATCAACATGTGTCAACATATACCCTCTGGTAAACTAACATAACTATGGGAAATCACCATTTTGAATGGGAAAATCAACTCTAAATGGCCATTTTCAATAGCAATGTTTGTTTACCAGAGGGTATCAACTATAATGGGAGGTTGATAACTCTAAAACTGAGAGGTTGCTGTAACCTTGAGAATTGGAAGACTGGAAAACTGCAATAGTTCCATTGCTGGTGCAGTAATCCCCAAAAAAATCCGAAAAAAAAATTGTTTCCAGGTGAGAATAGATTAGATCTAATGCATGTTTTTCCAGGTTTCCCACTGTTCGATCGTTTGGGTTGCTGCATGCGGAAAGAATGGGAATTTTTAACTGCCCAGGATTGGATAACCACCATTAGTTCCACATTGGATAACTAAATTATTGGATAACTTGGAGGATCTGGTCAGGGTAGAATGGGTAAGATATGGTAAGATGGGTAAGGTGGCGTCCTCGTTTGCGGCAGATCTGACAATTGGTCTTAAAAGCCCGACCAACTATAAATATACCCTTGTTCTGGGATCATTCCGGGGAATTGTTTGTCTAGAAACTTATGGGCTGATAGGATGAGATCATACATATTGTAGCAAAGCCATCTCCAGTGGGGGTGACTTTTGGGGAGATGACTTATCTGTCTGTCATAGACCCCCAAAATACTGGAGTTATAGACCTAGCTAACGATTTGGGCCGCCACCTCGTAGAGCTCATGGACCAGCCAAACATGATAAAATGAGGGGGTGTATAAAACACAGATAAACCAGTTGATGCCGATATCTCGAGATATCATGTCATGGATCGGTGTTTGATCATGTGCGTATGTATGTTACTTGTAGTGGAGGTATATGGGTACTGTTGCAACAAACGGATGTTTTTGAGATATACCAATGATATATTGATGTGCATATAGCTGCGAATAATTTAGTCAGAGGCCTTGGCCTCAACCGTTTCATGGGCATGTAAGAGGGATACTTCGTGGCATGTTGGATACCAATGATGCGCAGAACATGGCACAACTACCAAAAATGACTATAATCAGAAATGGAATTTATTCTGCTTGTGGTGAGGTTATAACTGGTATTATTACAATAACGAATATCAATATGTTGTGTAATGGGTGCTAGTGTATATATATATATATGTGTGTGTGTACTGTATGTATGTATGTATGTATTGTATTGTATTGTATTGTATTGTATTGTGTTGTATTGTATTGTTATGTTTTGTTATGTTATGTTATGTTATGTATGTATGTATGTATGTAATTAATGTATGTATGTAATGTAATGTAATGTAATGTAATGGTATGGTATGGTATGGTATGTAATGTAATGTAATGTAAGGTAATGTTATGTTATGTTATGTTATGTTATGTTATGTATGTATGTATGTATGTATTAATGTAATGTATGTATGTATGTATGTATGTATGTATGTATGTATGTATGTATGTATGTATGTATGTATGTATGTGTGTATGTGTGTATGTGTGTATGTGTGTATG